>JAJEJO010000610.1:286405-453622 GCA_020662805.1 Glaucomys volans | reverse complement strand
AATAGGTTTTGTTTTTGTTTTTGTGGTGCTAGGGATTGAACCCAGGGGCACTCGACCACTGAGCCACATCCCCAGCCCTATTTTGTATTTTATTTAGAGACAGGGTCTCACTGAGTTGCTTAGGGCCTCGCTAAGTTGCTGAGGCTGGCTTTGAACTCGCAATCCTCCTGCCTCAGCCTCCCAAGTGCTGGGATTACAGGCATGCGCCACCGCGCCCAGCTTTGCTTTTCCTTCTGACAAAGCTGCAGGTAGGGGAAGCATTTGCTCTGCTGGAGGAGGCAGGGCTCAGCTCCCCACGCGAGGCGGAGTCCTCTCACTCCATCTCTAAAATCAATTCCCGAGCCTCCAGGCCCCTGGAAGAGCCAGGGGAAAGAGCGTGCGTGGGGCCTCAGGAGACTCACGTGGGAGCCTGTCAGGGGCCCTTCTTTCTCTCTGAGAACCTATCTTCCCATAAGCATCATGGAGATTGAACGGGTCACAGTTTCAAACTTTCGCTAAGTGAACATCATCAGACAAAACCCTCTGGGGCCTGGTGGCTCCTCTGCCTCCCACCTGCAGGGCGAGAGCCACAGCTGAGGGACAACCTCCTGCAGGCCTTCAGGGAGGTGGCCCTGGGAGTGGGCATCCCGGAGGACTCCATCTTCACAATGGCCAACAGAGGTAAAGGGCACCCGTACCCCACTTCCAATCTGTCCCCTCTTCATTCCCTGCCCCCAAACCACCCCGAGGCCCTGGGTCTTTCCTACCTCCTACCCTCTGAGACAAACAGGGACAATCAGAGAGCCGCTGGATTTGCTCCAAGTCTGACATCCTGCCCCTGGTGGAGCTGGGCTGGACTCAACTCCATGTTCCCGGTGGGGCCGTGTGCAGAACCCACACGCGCCTCTTAGGAGGCAGCAGAGCATTGGCGTTAGGAGTGTAGGCTTGGGGGCTGCAGCATCTGTATTCAAAATCAGCCAACTGCTCAGAGCCTCATTTTCTCATCTGTAAAATGGGGATAATATGCCTTCCCTCTAAGGGGAGGTCAGTGAGGGGTCAGTGAGATCAAGCCGTTAAGGACCACAGCACGGGCCCAGCAGGTGCTCCCACTGTGCCCGTGACGATGCCGGTGGGTGGACAGATGGTGGTGACGGTGCAGCCACCAGCCTGTTACATTTCAGAGTGACCTGAGCAAGCATAGTGGGGGGATTCATGAAGCAGGCTACGGCACAGGACGGCTCCTAGCAGGAGGCCACCTGGCACCATAAGAGAAATCTGGGTCTAGGGTTCCCCCAAGCCTGATCCTCTTATCCACTCCTCTCTCCTGTCTTCTGGCCTAGGGGAATGTGTCCCTGGGGAGCAGGAACCAGAGCCCACCCCACTCGCGGTAAGTGCTGCCTCACCCAAGGCTTTGCACGCTGGGCTGCTGCCGGCCTTGCTCAGGCCCTGCGCTGGGCATGGGTTTGGAGGTCAGACCCACCCGGGCTCAATGTCGGTTCTGCTTCTTGGGCTAGTTGCTGCCCCATTTGGACCTCACTGTCCCATCGGTGAAATGGGGTCATCATGCTCACCTTCCAGGGTGGTGCTGGAATTCAAGGATGTGTTAGAAAAGCTCTGAACAGGGTGTCTGAAAGTGTCTCAAAGAGGGCAGACATTTAACAATGAAAGAACAGCATCCAGTGCACGAGAAGAAAGGCTGTTGATTTCCCTGAAAAGCAGCAAATCTAGAACAGGCAGCTCCTCTCCTCAGCTCCTTCTGAATTTGGGGCCGCCCTTTTTATTTTCCTGCCTTTTGCCATGTTGATCACACTTTCTTCATTCTTGTGTTCTCTGATTATTTGGGAGTTATATTCATCGTACTGATGCGTGTGTGCGTGTGCGCGTGCATGTGTGTGTGATATTTATTTTAGAAGCATATTCTTGAACATTGAAAAAATGAAAAAAAAGATGAGACAAGAATGTCCTTATTCCACTGGGCGAGGTGTCACACATTTGTAATCCCAGTGGCTCCAGAGGCTGAGACAGGAGGCTCTCAAGGTCAAGGTCAGCTGCAGCAATATAGCAAGGCCCTAAGCAAATTAGTGAGACCCGGCTTCAAAATAAAAAAATAAAAAGGGCTCAGTGGTTAAGAGTTCCTGGGGTTCAATCCCCAGTTCAAAAGAAGCAATCCTTATTCCTATGTAAACACTATTGACATATTACATATTTGCCCCTAGATTTTTAAGAAAAGTTATCCTTGATCGTATAAGAGTAACATATGCTCATTATAAAGAAATCCATAAGAAAAATACCAAGATAAATAAGTGTTTTAAAAAAATCCCACCACCCCCAAACTAGCAGCATTCCTCCGTGACAGAAGGAAGGACAGATGGATGTACGGATAGACCGTTATTAGATGGGATTATGCCACAGATGTCATCTTTAATTTTTAAGAACATTAATTATAGTTTTACTTGGATTTAAAAACAAAGAAATTGAAGTGGACTTCTTGAACTTCAAATAACTATTTCTTCACCACAAGAGAGGCGCGTCCGAAGGACGGGCGAAGTTAGGGAAAGGCATCTGCGAGGCTGGCGGCCCGTGGTGACTTTGCGGAACAGTCACTGCTCTCATCAGCTGGACGTCGGCCCTCCAGGGTCATTCCCTCCCCTCTCCCTTTCCTCTTGCCTTGCCCAGGTTGACACCGGCCTTGCCAGGCGGTGGCCGCCATCCCCACGGTGGTTGGTTCATAGGGCGGGACGCTGACCTGCAGCTCTGGCTGTTTGAGTGGATTCCACAGGTGGCCTTTAGTGGACGTAGCTATGGTTGTTCCTCCTGAGTCCCTTGTTTCTAGTGCTCTCTTAATTGGTGCCATTTCTTTGCCTAGTGTTTTGGGGTTTTTTGAGGTTGTTCTTGGGTGTTTTAACCTGTGCATCTTGCACGTTTGAGATGATTCTTGAGGATCTGGAGCCCATGCTGCTCGGACAGCATCCCCTCTGTCCCTCGGCACGGTGTGTCCGCGGCTCCCTTATTCTCAAGTGCAGGGAAAAGGCCTGAGGCCAGGGGGATATTTTCTCTCCTTCTTAGGCAACTTGTTTTCTCCTGCCCTGGTGCCTTGGTGCCTGGGGAAGCTCTGTCATCAAAGTCAACATGGTAACGAGGACACATCTCCGTGCCGAGAATTCTGTACAAACATTTCCCGGCATGCGTTGCTCCCCATGTGCGGATTGCGTGTCCTCCGCGTTTCAGCGAAGTCTCTTGCACAACACCTGAATGCCCCTCCACTCCCCTGGGGGGACACCCGTCCTCTCAACCCGGTGCCTTGGTCTTCCACATCTCCTAGCTTCTCCTGACTGTTTCCATTGCTGTCCTTTCTGTCACCTTGGCTGGGAGTGTCACTGCCTTCTCCTGCGACGTCCTTTCCGCTGCAGACTTCGCAGCCCTTCTGCTCTGTGGACAGGCAGCTCATTCTGCTCCTTACGATTTTGATACCTAATTTATTTGCTAGCTCCCGATTCATGCAGATCGGGAGCCCTGACGGTTTTCCTGGTTTTCAGTTGCACTGTCAAGGAGAAGGGACACTTAAGGTTCTATGATTCTGCTCTCGAAGTTCCAGGTCTGCTCTATGGCAGGCGGTCTCCCTGCCCATTCCCTGTTTGCTTGCCCGGGGTCCTCCCTCAGGAGGCCCCATACCCGGGCACATCTTGAGAGCCTCGGCAGCCCCTGCTTCTCCGCAGGCCCCACTACTGTGCAGGGCCAGGCGTGTTAGGGTCAGTCTTGGGGTTCCTTCTTACTCCTGATGGTCTAATGATGGTCTGGTCAGTTCCTTCTGCACCCACACTTCATGGTGCAAAACCGCCTTGCATTTCAAGCATGGGAATGCTGCCCTTTCCAGGTCTCCAGCTCAGGGAGAGTCTTTTCCATTGCTAAATTCCTTCAGGCATTTCACCCAGAAGTTGGAAATGGAGGTACTGTACCCCATGGTTCTGATTTTCATTTCTGACTAGAAACCTACTCCGTGACGCCCATCATGGAATTCAGGTTGGAGCTCTTGGGAGAAGAGTTCATTAACAGTCTAGTAGCTATGCCTCTATCCATACCCCGATTCCCAAAGCAACCCATTGTGTGTGCATTCCAGGGGCCCAGGTGAGCAGTGGTGGCATGGTCTCTCCAACAGCTTCTTTTCTTCTCCCCAGAGGGCCCGGCGGGCGGTGCTGCCCAAGGAAGAGGAAGGATCAGGGGCTGGGCAACTAGTTCCAGGTTTCAACAGGAAGGAAGGTACTGAGCCTCTTCACCCACTCTGCTGTGCTTAGAAAGGAGGGCCCAGGGTTGGTTCACCCAGGCTACCTTATCCCTGGGAAGTTCCTCTCTCTTTGTGGAGAGTCAGACTGGGCTGAGAAAAGGCAGATGAAGTTCCCTGTACTGCACCAGGGTTGAAGCAGGGGGCGGGAGGGAACATAAGGCGTGGTCCTCGGCCCCGTGGCGAATGAGTTCTTGTCCTGCCAGCAACACAGCGTGGCCTCCCGGTCTTGGTTTCCACATCTATGCGATGTGATAGTAGCCAGTGGTCTGACCATCAGGGCTTCCGTAGGAGCAAGGGGGAAGAGCAAGAGGATGCTGGTGTACTTGACCGTACTCACGAATGACTCCATCTCCAATTCACTCAGCAGATATCAAACCTGCTCTGTCTCCAGCCTTGTGCTGGCACTGGGGTCACAGAGACCAACCACAAACTCTTGTCTTCTTGAATGTTCTGCTTCAGTGGGGAGGCACCCAAGGGAGAAAGTGATGGATCCCAAAGAGAGGGTCAGCAAAGGGCTGAGGGAGCTTAGAGGGTACAGGGATGGGGAGATCAGGGAGACTTCCTAGACCAAGGGAAATCCATGCTGTGTCCAGGCATCCCGGTCAAACGGAAGGCAGTCCAGAGTCATGGATGATGAGAGCAGAGGCATGACCCACAGCACAGGGGTCAGACTGGCCAGTGTGGGGCGGGAAAGTATCACAGACTACTGGCAGCTAAGACCCACACAGGGACAGTGGGTCGGTGGATCACTGGTCACCCCCTATGTTATGCAGTGAATGAGCATCAGTTTTTGAGTCCCACAGACCTGGTTTAGGATCTTAGTTCTGTGTAACCCTGGGTGAGTCACTTCACCTCTCTTGAGAGTCAGTTTCTTCATCTGCAAAAGGAGCTGATAATCTTTCCTCTAGAAGGGAAAATTAAAAGAGATGATGCATATTAAGTGCCCAGCCTGGTAACAGGTATACAGTAAGCACTAAGTGCTGCTCTTTGGCCCCTTCCCAGACTCCTGCCAGCTGGACCACTCAGTAGGTCCCTGCATGGGCCTGTTGAAGAGGTATTTCTACAATGGCTCTTCCATGGCCTGCGAGACCTTCCATTATGGCGGCTGCCTGGGCAACGGCAACAACTTCGGCTCCGAGAAGGAGTGTTTGCAGACATGTCGCACCGTGGGTGAGTGTGGCCCTTGCTCTGTGCCTGCATTCCCCACGCCCACCCATTCTCCAACAGAACACCTGCCCAGGAGACGGGAGCCCTGGGAGGGTGTCCAATGGTGGAATTCCAGGGCAAGCTTCCTGAAGCCATAGGAGACAGATTTGGGTGTAGGTGACCCTAGGCCAGGGTGGATCCATTTCCCGATCTGTGAAAGAGGGACCATGTGTTCTAGCTAAGCAGGGCCCTGGCTCAGGGCCCTCGTGAACAGTCACAAGGCTTACCAAAGCTCTGTGCCTCTCTCCACCACACAGCGGCCTGCAATCTCCCCATAGTCCCTGGCCCCTGCAAAGCCTTCGTACAGCTCTGGGCATTTGATGCCGTCCAGGGGAAGTGTGTCCTCTTCAACTATGGGGGTTGCCAAGGCAACGGCAACAAGTTCTACTCAGAGAAGGAGTGCAAGGAGTACTGCGGCATCCCTGGCGATGGTAGGGTATCTGGAGGGTGCCGGGCTGGACTGCAGGGCTGCCAGGGTCCAGGTGGGAGAACCCTGGTAGGGGGTGGTTCTGCAGAGCTCAAGTCCTGGTGGGCAGGCCTCCACTTTCAGAGCCTCAGCTTCCCATCTGTAAAATGAGCCAAACCCAGGGTGCTGCCCCTGCCAGGCTCGGGCACACCCAGAGCCTGCAGCCTGAGGAGCTGGGCAGAGCTGGGCTCCGATTCATGCTGCTACGTCCAGGCTGCTGCAGGGGGCAAAGGGTGATTTGAGCTTCCATTTCCTCTTGTAAAGTGGGACAAAATGCCCACCTCCCCAACTTGGCAGTACCTGGCAGAGTTAGTGCTCAGCTAATGGCAGATGCTACTGATAATGGCAATATGGGAACAAGAGCCACAGATTTCTGTGCCCTGATTTTCCCACCACAAAATGGTCCTAAGGCAAATGAGAAGCAGCAAAAATATCAGATCATCCTGTGGTATGCCCAAGTGCTGTCACTCAGCAAGTGGACGATTTTGCTCCCACACTCAGGTGGCCTTCCCTCTTTCAAGAGCCCTCAGCCTGGACCCCCTTCCTGAGCCTTTCTCTGTCCACAGGGGATGAGGAGCTGCTGCGTTTCTCCAACTGATGGCTGGCCAGTCTGCAAACCAACAGTGGCCAGCGTCCTTCCCAGGCAGGCCAGGTCAGAGGACCCAGGTCCAAATAAAACCAAATTGTACCTTGTTGGAATTCCCTGTCCTGACTGTTATTGCCATCCTAAATGGAAAAAAACGGGGGGCAAGAAGGGGAAGAAGTGGGTGGGGCATGACCCAACCCCGCAGTCCCGGAGGTGGAAAGTGCGTGGGTTGGACGTGACACGGATCCCCCTTCGGTCTGCACCAAGTACACCGCATGCATCACAGCCCCGTGCTCCACGAGAGTGCATGCTGGGTTATTTTGTTTTACCTTAATGAAACTCTGGGCACTTGTTTCTGGGAGAAGTTGGATGGAGGTCATGAGTGACCCAGGGTCAGAGGAAATACTGGTGCCCTAGTGTGTGCCCAGGAGATCAGGGTGAACAAACAGCAAGTGCCTGACACCATTCCCTGTCCTTGACAGCACCCACTCCTCTCTAGCACTTTCCCTCAGCCATTGCCCCCTCCCCATCCCCAGCTGTCTGGGCCATTTCCCCACCTCATTCTGAGTGCCTGTCCCCTGGAATCCTCCTTGGTCCTTGCCCCAGAAGGAGACTATTCCTTGGCTTTCTAAGGGACAACCTGGACTCCCTGAGCCAGAAGCCCTTGGGCAGGCTGCCTTCTCCTACACTTGGGAAGGAGTAGGTGGGCCGTCCAGGGCTGCTCCACCATCAACCTGGCCAGAAGACACACTGCCAGGACTCTCCACTTTATAAACATCTGATTAATGTCTCCTGCTAGCCGCATCCACCCAGCGTCCCGATGCTGCTGCTGAAACCCAGTGGAGCTGCGCCCGTTCTCTGGGGAGTGACCAGTGTCCCGAGGGCCAGACGACAGTTCCCTCAGGGGCTTGCCTCTGCTGCCTGACTCAGCCCATTTTCTGGAGAGATCAGGAAGAAGGGAGGGAATTCCACCTCTCTTGCTGAGGGGGTGACCTAGAGACAGGATGTGGGGGTAGAGAGCTCTGTAGTCCCCTCAGTCGGACACAAAGACCCTCCTCCAAGGTCCAGAGCCTGTGGCTTCCAGGTTCCAGCAGAACTGTACCGAAGGACAGTGTTTGTGCTCGTGGCCAGGACTCCCTGGGCAAAAGTGGGTGGGTCAGGAGCAAGGGGACAGATGGCTGTTCAGAGGAATGATGGGGGTCCTGAGCCTGACACTGACGGACACATCGGGTCCATCTGTCCTCTCTGCACACGCCCCCCACTCCAGATCAGCTGCCAATGGTGCTTGGAAGGTGCCACTCTGGAGAGGGGTATTTTGAAGTGAACTGAAGGACAAATGCTTAATGAGGGGGTGAAAGCTACTGTGCCCAGCTGGCTTCTGCCAGAGGGGGGACTATTGGGCTCCCAAAATACTTCTGAATAGTTTTTTGCTTTGCTTTGTTTCTCCAGTGCTGGGGATTGAACCCAGGGCCTTGTGCTTGCCTTGAAAGCACTCTACCAACGGAGCTATATCCCCAGCCCATTCTGAATGGTTCTGAAACCACCATTTAAAAGCACATCTTCCACATGAAAACCTGGTTTTCTTGTCTCATGAAAAGCAAGTTTGGCCACCCTGGGCCTGCATCCTGAAGCCAAGAGGGTGACAAGATGCCCCTCTGGTGGGGCTTCACCTTGGGGTTCACCAGCCCTATCCCTGACCCGCCTGCTCCCTGAGTCATTTCTGTGTCACGTGCCACCTATTTTCACCAAAATGAAATAAGCTGAGGTAGCCTGATTTTCCTTCTGGGGTCGGTGGGAGACTGGCAGGCTCACCAGGGCACCAGGGATCATTCCCAGCCAAGTGGCTACCCCTTCCCTGAAGATGCACTTGATTCTGAAGTAGTTTCATCTCGTTTTTCTTTTGATGGTACGGCTTACATTTGTTAAAAAACAGATGTGGCTGCTTAGTACGGAAACTCATCTTTCTTGTGCCTTTTTAAAATAATCTTGTAAAATCCAGAGGCCGGCCCTTTGACTCAAGGGCGGGGAGATCACAGGCCACACCCTGGTCTTATTTGATCATGACCTTCAAGAGGGTACCCCGCAGGCTTCCAGGCTTTTGGTTTGAGAAGCAGAGAAGCTCCTACCTCCGACTTCCACTCCAAGGCTCAGGCAGGTCCAGTTCCCCTGGCAGGAAGCTCCCCAGGACGCTGCGGGCAGCAGGGCTCCTGTTCTTTAGGAGGCTGGCCCAGCTTCCGCAGCCTCTCAGCAGTCACACGGGACTTGATGGGATTTTCTCAGGGACCCAAGTCCTTTTAAAGTTGAGTGACCCATTCCTGGAGACGGTGAAGCAAGGGTCGGCAGGGGTCCTGTTAGTCACTTACCTCGAGAACCAGACACAGCTTCCCTGCAGGGCTGTCGGGGCAGAGGGCCTGCCTGGGGAGCTGCCGCCCTCTGTCCTGCACAGGCCACAGCTCTTCTGGAAGCATCTCTCGACTTGTCTGGGGTCTGAGGTACTAAAGGAAAGCATGGAGGATGTGGGGCTGGACAGGTGTCCCTAGGCAGGTCCCCAAGGTCACAGTGAGGGCACTGAGGTGTGCCCAGGTACTACAAGGAACGGGACAAAAACCAGACACTCTTCTCCAGAAAATGAACCATAACATACAACGGTTTCAACATCACACACACAGGGAGGCCCAGGTCGCTGGACAAAGGCACACAAGAGCCACATGAATGCCCAGGGGGCCCAGCATACTTGGATGTGTGCCTTCAGCATTGGGCCCACCCCTTCTTTTGTGGCATGTGTCCACAGCAAGCCCACAGGGGTTGTGTCTTCTCAGCCACATCCCTCCCCCATCCATCCAACACCTCCCGAGCTGGACCAGGGCTGGAGCTCATCAGTGACTCCCCCACCGAGGAGCAGTGGCCACGCCGGCCTCAGGGTCCCCCTTGGGATGCCTCCAGGAGCCAACTGGCTCACCGAATGGCCCATCTCCTCACTCTGTCCTGCTGGATGGCACGCCCTGCCCCCAAACCCAAGAGAAAACATCACACACCGCATCTTCCTAAAGGTGGTTTTATTGTAAAACCATAAATACAACACTGACATGGACTCATTTAAGCAACCGATCCTCTCTAACCATGAAAAGGATGCTTTGCCTTGGTATCAACCAACCGGGGAAGAACGTGGCGAGAACTGGGGTGGGGGAGGTACTGAATCCTGGGCTGGGGCTTTTGGTGACTTAAGGAACCCGGTGGAACCTTCCTCTTCTCCCTGGGAACGTTCCACTTTCGGACAAGAACAGACAGGTAAAAACAGCAACATTGAAACAGCTCAGTTTTAAATTTTATTACTTAGTAAAAATCTTTTCTTCTTTTTTTCCTGTTCCTTTCCTCCATTTGACATCAGTCAAAGTTTTAAACATCATGAAAACTGATTTGGCTGGAAATGGAGAAACGGCACCCAAACAAAGTGAAAAGAAAAACCCAAAGGACACACGGAAAACCCTAAATAAACCCTCAAGTTTGGCCTCGGGGGTTCACGTATCACAAGAACCTCAACTCAACCCCCATGCAGTGACTCCTCCGAGAGGCGCTGACCGCACACCGACGACACAGGAGACCGCCAACAACGCCTTCTGTCAATCAACACAGCAAGTGTGACACTAGGTAACTTTTTTTTTTTAAATACAGTACATGGTACACAGGGTCCCCAAGATGGCCCTGCATAAACCCCCGTGAAGACTTGAGCCAAGCACTGGCTGTTTATAAAAATATTGTGTTGCTACAAAAGTATAAATTAATGCTACCGGTATTAAGAAATATTAAACACATAAAACTTATAAGGATTAAGAAAAATATTCATTAATACCTGTAGAAAACTCTGGCCTAAAAAAGATATTTTTTTTTGTATGTTTGTTTTTTTGTAAATTTTTTTTTGTTTTTTTTTTGTTTTTTTTGTTTTTTTGTTTTTTAAGATGACTTGAGTTTCTTGCACTCGGAGAGACGGACACAGATGTGTCCATGGTATTGCCTAGAACGCTGTCACTACTGAGAAGGGACGAGGGCACACGCACGTGGTGACTGGGGGGGCAGGAGGGCACCAAGGCTTTCTCAAGATTTACCTGATGTGAGCGAATCGCCAACGTGGAGTTGTGGGGAAAAGAAACAGGTAGGATCAGAAAACAACTGAAAATAATTTACGCTTCTTACAAAATATCTCTGCTTCGGGTGGTTGTACAAAATGGTTTCCTGATGCCTGGGATCTGGACGGCCGGCTGCGGGCTCCTGCCCTCTCCAGGTGGCGAGGCCCAGCCCACTGGCTCACCACTGGAAGCCTCCGGCCAGGCGGCCTGGGTGTGCAAGGAGCCCTCCCTGTGCTGGCCGCAGATTTCTGTGCAGACCGGGATTTCAGGGTGCGCCACGGGAATCCCAGGCCCCTGAGGTTGTGGACAAGGCTGGGCTGTGCCCCTTTAAGGAACTTTGGTTCGAAGAGTCAAGATGCCCAGTGGGACGCTTGGGACGTGGGGCCTTGTGGGTCGTGATGCCAACGCCCAGCTACAGACCTAGAGACTCCTCCTCTGCACGGGAGTCCAATCCTTAAAGCCACCATGCCTGAGGTGGCGGTGAGGCATGAAGGTCAGACTGGGACCTCACACTGGCCCCCACCCAGTGGGAGCAGGTGTCTCTTCATGCAGAAACCACAGGCCTCCTCCGGGGAAAGCTAGGACTCTCCCGACCTCGATCCTCAGACCCAAATGAGAGGAAAACAACAACAACAAACCCCCAGAAGCCCTGCAGGGAGCCTGGGGAAACACAGAGGGAACACCGTATCATTGGTTCACCAAAACTGGCCTAGCGAACATTAGCCACAGTGAGCGGGGGTCCTTCAGTTCTCCCACTGCCCGGCGGGGACGGGCTCTGGGCCGGGGCTGGCAGGGTCAGGACAGAAGCCCCCATCTAGGATCTCCAGGGCCCAGACAGAGCCTTAGTCTCTCAGTTCTGTCTGAACCGGCAGCTCCCCAGGGGCCCTCCTTCAGACACCTCCAGAGAGGAGGCCTTGCCAAGCTCCCCAGGCCAGGGAAAAGCCAGACCTCGGTGCCACCTCATGGAGAGGAGGATACTGCCGGCCACGCCCTGGAGAGCAGAAGGGATGACAAGATGGGGCGTTCCCTGCAGGGCCTCTCAGGGGCCTCCCTTCTCCATCCTTGTCCCGGCTTCACTGCAGACCTTCCTGGTGACCCCGTGGCCCCAGAGAGTATGTGATGCATCCCTGACATCTCTCCAGGTGCCCACCCTTCCAGGAGCCCAGCCCAAGTCCAGCGACAGAGGTGGCCTTGCTCACCAACAGGGGACTCCTAAAGGCAGAGGTTCAGCTTCACAGTGGAAAACGACTTGCGGAATTCTTCCCTGGTGTTTCTTCAAAGTGCAGGAGATAAAGGGTCAAACGCAAAGAGGGAACACTTGACCAGCCCATGCGGCTGGTGTCAAAAAACTCCTTCCTAGGTTCCTGGAGACCTGCGACTTCTCATCTGTGCCACCAGACGGCTCTTCTCACCAGAAATCCTGATGCCCTTTCTCCAGCCCCCCGTGAAGGTACCCAGTGGGGGATGGTGGTGCAGTTGCTTCCTGGTTTTTGCATGGCTCTGGAGGATGGCCTGCAGGTCAACCTCGGCGCCAGGAACAGGAGGACCGGGCCGGAACAGGTGCATCCACCCACAACTGGGATGGCAGCATAGCTCCTGGTGGGCCTGGGACCTCTCAGGCTACTCCAAATCTGAGACCAAAGGACCAAATGCTGAGGTTCTTCACTTGGGCTGTGTTGGTGACAATGTAACTTCAGATGAGGGGAATACCCTGCTAAGTGGAGGTATATTTTCTTCACCTCCCCGCTTGGGTCCACAGATGTTGAAACGAAGGCCATTTCTGTCCTGGGAAGCACATGGCTTGAGGCAAGCTGTATCCAAGTCAGCAGGCCACCACCTTGACAGAGACAGCCCAACTTCCTGGTTCCCCAGCCCCCAAAGGCCTGTGGTGGAAAGATCTGCAGTGGTCACAGAATCGAGAGGCAGATGACAATCTTCTGACAGTCAGGGCCAGGCCAGGCACAAGATGGACTGGGAGAGCCTGCCTCGATCCTTTGGCTGAAATAGAATTTGGTAAGGTGGATATTGCTGGAAACAAAGGGCCAGTGGCGGAGCCTGTGATCTTTGGGTTTTGGCAAGCTGTCTGCTGCAGCAGGATTGGTGAACCAGAGCTTGCAAGAGAGAAGCGACTGCCTACCACTTTGCTACGTGGACGAGGCAGCCCCAGGAGACCGCTTGGTGAGGATGCAGTGGCTTTGACATCAGACCTGCGGAGGCAAGCTAAGCCCCAAGCACTGAACTGAGGTGCAAGAGAACCAGACAGAAGGTGACAACCTATGGCCAGACACCTTGAGTTTAGACTTTCTCTACTTTTCTTTCTGGAGGGCAAACCTCCCACGCTCCAGAGGGAGAATGCTGAGTGTTCCGATTGCACACTTGGGCTTGGTAGACGCTTTCCAAGAGAGCAAGATGCCGACTTTCAAATTCAGGGGCCCCCAAACAGGGCCCACAGCACAGTTATGCTCCAAGACTGCTCTCACTGATCACAGAGCAGGCAGCTCCAGGGTGGTGGCAAGGGCCAGGTTGTGGCCCCATCCTGACTGTCAGACACGGCTGTAGACATCTGTCCATCAGCAGCAGCCGAGAGCTGTTTCCGGAATGCTCAGGCGAGGAGCCTGCTCCTGTTTGCACTCCAGGAAGTGAGACTCAGCTCCTGTCTGGTCTCCTGCTCGGGCTCCACCGGGGCTCTCCTGATGACGGGACCCGAGCTGCAGACGTGGAGGAAATCACGAGAACTTCTCCAGGAGGAGACGGCACAGTGGGGCTGAGACGGGGGCTTGCGGGAGCGAATGTGGAAACGGCCCATTTGGATCCATCTCGGAACATCTGAGACTCCGCAGGGAGGGCTGGATCAGCTCTCATGAGGCAAAGTGCGCAGGCTCAGCCCCCAAGGACAGTGCGTTGGGCCCTCGGCCACGACCAACTTGACTTCCCTCTGCTGGGGACCGGGGACGGGCTGTGGTACAGTGCTTTGGAGTCGAGGTATCTCGCAGTTGAGTAATGCTTCGTTACTGGGAAGGGATCCAGGCAGCCACCCCAGGAGGGGAGAAGGTTCCTTTGCCAGCAGCCCTCACAAAGTGGTCATTCTCCACCTGAAGTGTGACCGTTCCTGTCCCATAACCATGGTCACCGGAAGGACATGGGACCACCAGCTCTACTGAAAGGAGGGGCAGGTGGGGGTGGAGAGCCGATCTTCCTGTGTCACTCTTGGCATCTGGACTGTGTTGAAGGTCAACCGATCATGGCTGGGGGCCAGCAGAGAGGCCTAAGGACCCCATCACAGCATCAACCCAATGTGTCCACCCACAAGGCATCATGCTCAACCCCTGTCCTGGGTAGAGGGCTGAAGTGCCTCTGGGGCTCCTGGAGGGCTGTGGACTTCCTAGGACCCCGAGAAAGGAGGACAGGCTATGGGTCTGGGGTGTGGTGGATGTGAACATGGATCAAGGTGGAAGTCCATGTTGAGCTGGAAGGGTCAGGCCCTGGGGGGAGTGCAGAGCACCCTGGGTACAGAAGTCGGACCTTGCGGTACCAGGCGCAGGGACCAGGAGGGCGGCTCTTCCGCTCGTGTTCAGAACCCCTAGGCCAGGTGCTGCCCCTATGGCTTCCACCAGACCCTACGCCTGAGGTCCCTGCGATGCCTCCCCCACCCCGGTCTGCAGACAGCACGGCCAAGACCTTGCTCGTGACCGTTCTGTCAACAGGAGAGAACTGGACGCCTGGGGAAGGCGGATAGAAACCTTAGGGTACTGAATGTACCACTGAGATGAGCTAGTTTACAGTGTGAGTAGAGGAACGAACGGGGAAACTCCGAAACATAAGTTACAGACATTCAGTGCCTCCTAGCAGAGTCTAAATCAAATCTGAAGAAACAAAACAAACCCCCTAACGAGGAGAAAACCGCTAAAATGTTAGGGAAAAAAATGACTGAGTGGAGACAGTTAGCTATACTTCTCTTAAAAATGTCTTTTTTTCCCTCTCTTATATTAAAAAGCAAAACGTCAGCTTTTATATTCTTAAAGTCTCCTTTTCCTGATTTAGGGAGCTAGATAGGTGTGTTTCTAAGGCGGCTGCCTGGAGAGGCCCCGGGGGCTCCCACAGGCAGCAGCTCAATGCCCTGAAGGTGAACGAGAAACAAAGTCCAGTGCAGACACTGTCCATCTGATGCAGTCTGGAGAATCCGTGGCAGAGCAGCCGGGTGGGGTGGGGCAGGCGGGCTGGGGCTGGGGGAGGGCAGGGTGGGGACAGGGAGCGTCAAGTCATTCAGATCAGCTGCCTGAACATTTCACAACGTCAGCTTCTCCCGATCTGCACACCTGAAAACGGAGTCTTTAGAGCCCCTTCCCGAGAAAAGGTGAAACTTCTCCCTCTTTCCCAGTCGCTTGGCTTTCCTGACTCACCCAGTCGACGCACACGCACCCGCGGACAGGTGCGTGCACACGCACCAGGACTGTATGTGTGTGCACGCGTGTGCAAAGCTTCTCTGGACGTGTAGATGAGCGCGAGGCCCCCCACATCCCAAACACGTGTTTGGACACACGCACACACGTGTGGATGTGGACACACATGCACACACACACACACCGAAAAAAAGCACTTAAGTTTCTAGGGGGCATTCGTAATGAGGTCCACAGTGTTTAGAACTTAAATTCCTTTTCTTTGTGACAGTGTTGTGTGTTTTCCCTAGCGGTCGATTCTCTTGTTTCCTTCTCTGTTCCAGAGTCTTAAAGCATGTTGGATTTCAGGAACATGAGTTTGTTCATGTCTTCCGGGCTGAGCAGCCGTCTCCTTTTGATGAGGAGCGCCTGCTCACACATATTCACACACCCGCTTCTGGCCCCCACCGCAGGGACCGCCAGGAGCCAGAAGGCGAGCTTGGCGAGTTTCGTGTGCTTCTGGGTCACGCACGACCAGTACTGGAAGAGGTCGGGGGTGGCCTGGAAGAGGGGTTCCTGCAGGTAGTCGTACACCTCACTCTTCCCCAGCCGGTCGTCCTCCTGAGCTGCAGGGTGCTCGCCGGCCGTGGAGCGGGGCTTCTTGGCGGTGGGCTCGAAGTCGGCCTCCTCGGTCCAGGACTCCTTCACCTCGTTGATGAGCTCGCAGACCTTGCCGATGATCTCCTCGTGCTGGTAGGGCGGCACGGGCCGCAGCTTCTGCTGCGGGTCCAGGATCATGGCCACCTTGTGGGCCGGGTGCACTTTGAAGTTCTCCTTGAGCGCCTCCAGGAAGAGGTGGCACAGCTTGCTGACGGTGCCCGCGTCGTTGGCCTTGGCCGTGAAGAGCTTCTCCAGCCTGACGTAGGTGGGCAGCACCAGCTGCAGGGTGGGCTGGCTCTCGTTGCTCAGCTCGATCACCGCCTGCTTCACGGGCGTCAGGATGGCGGCCAGGTTGCTGAGCAGGTGCTTGTTGAGGCTCTGGATGAGGTTCATCTTCTTGGCCCGGCTGTAGAACTCGCAGATCTGCTCGTAGCGCTCGTGCACCAGCAGCAGCGAGTCCGTCACTGAGTTCCAGCAGGGCGGCGGCGACGTCTCCTCCAGGGACCCGAAGGTCTCCTTGGCGAGGCCCGTGGAGCCTGCCAGGTCCTCGCACACGTTGAGCAGCTCGATGACCTCGTGCATGCTGCGGGCCTGCAGCGTCCGCTTGCTCAGCACGCTCTGCACCACCGCGTTCAAGGCACAGGCTGAGCAGCGAAGGCACATGCCCGCCTTGGAGAAGGCGGACGCGCTCACCCGGCAGTCCGTCACGTACACCGTCCTGATCTCTGACATCACGAACTCGGAGAGCACGTTCTGCACCCAGTGGTGCACCAGGTCACCGCTGTCACGAATGTCTGCACCCTTCACACCCAGCACGTAGCTCTTGATGTGGTTGCCCTCCGCCTGGTAGGCCGTCAGGATGTAGCAGGAGTCGGGGCCCACGCTCTGTGAGTGGCAGGTGACGCCGATGCCCAGGCAGGCGTTGCTGCCCAAGGCGCACGTCACCTTCACCTTCACCTGGTTGTACATGCGGGGCAGGTGCTTCAGCGCCAGCGTGTTGAAGTTGCCCAGGATCTCGGTGACCGAGAAGGCCCCGTAGCGGGCGCCACTGTCCACCAAGGTCTGGGCCAACTTGAGGAACTCCTTCCCGCTGACCACGCTCAGTGCGCCCAGGTCGGCGCACATAACCCGCAGCAGCCTTTCTGCAATGTTCTGCCGCTCCTTCTCCGGGATCATGCTGTTGGGGGTTAAACCACTGGTCGTGGCTGCAAGGGACACAAAGAGAGCTGAGATTAATTCTGCACTCAAGGTACTTGTCCTGGCAGCAGCACAATTCTCTAAACATCTGGTACGACAAACAGTTCATCTTACATGTACATGGGGGGCACAGGCGACTTCTAATGTGATGGTTTCACAAGGATAAAGTTCCATGTTGATTAGTTATGTCTGCCACGGGCATGGAAACAGATTAGTGGTGTGTGGGCAACATACTTGCCCTATGTGTCATTCAGCTCGTCTAACCTCATCCTCAGTGTAGGAATCAAGACAAACCAGGGATCTTTAGTGAGTAAAATACAAGGAGACAGTGTCAGGAAAGAACAGCCAATAGAAATGGCGGAGAGGTGGCTGCTGGTTCTGATTCCGGCACTAGCTGGTGCTCTCTGACCACAAGAATCCCCTCTTCTGGGGCCTCCTTCTGCCTGTCCCGAGTTAAAAATTCCTGCACTGAGGTCGTGGGTGCAGCGTGCTTTGGAAGCCTCGTGCTCCTCCTGCATTACCACAGGAGGCACAGTGGGCCGGGCCGGGGGCAGGGGAGTGGCGGGAGTGGGGCTGGCGGGGCCTCCAGGAGCCCGGGCTCCGCCCTGTGGGGACCTACTGTTATTGGCGCTGTTCCTCTGGGCCTGAGGCTTCCACTTCTCTTCCACCACGGCAGGTGGTGACCGGGACTGGTTGGAGGCGACGTTGTTCTCATTGTCAGCTGTGGGCACAAGGGGGACAGGTGCGGCCTTGAAGGGCCAGAGGCTGGCAGACAGACAAGGCAAGACTGTGTGGTGGGCAAGCCACACGAGGACACGGGCCGGGTCCAATCCCGGCTTCTGCTTAGATGGCTGCCTCTCTCACTTCTTTAAAGAATACATTGTTGTTTTTAAATTTTTTTTGATGTTTTCAATATATTTACTAGGATTTTTGGTTTTGGCGGTACTGGGGATTGAGCCCAGGGCCTCACACAGTTCAGGGAAATCCTCTACCGGCCCTTTTCTATTTTGAGACAGGATCTTATTAAGTTGCCTAGGCTGGTGTTACGGTTTGGATGCGAGGTGTCCCCAAAAGCTCACATGTGAGACAATACAGGAAGGTTCAGCGGAGGAATGATGGGGTTGTGAGAGTCTTAACCAATTAGTGAATTAGGCCCTGATGGGATTAACTGAAATGGCAGGGTGTAGCTGGAGGAGGTGGGAATTGGGGCATGGCTTTGGGGTATATATTTTGTATCTGGAGAGTGGAGTCTCTCTCTGCTTCCTGATCATCATGATCTGAATTGCTTCCCTCCACCATCCTCTCCTGCCATGATGTTCTGCCTCACCTCCAGCCCTGAGGAATGGAGCCGGCCTTCTACAGACTAAGACCTCTGAAACTGTGAGCCCTCAAATAAACCTTTCCTCCTCGTAATTGTGCTGGTCAGATCATTTAGTCACAGCAGTGAAAAAGCTGACTAAAACAGCTGGCCTTGAACTTGTGAGCCTCCTGCCTCAGCCTCCCAGTAAGCTAAGATTACATGTGTGTGTCACCACCCTCTGCCATATTTACTAGCAGTTTTATTAAATAAATGAAACAAAACCAAAGCCCTACCCACATGACAGGAAGTACTAAGTTCTGAGTCTGTACATAAAAAAGGTTTGCCCAAGATCACCGGCAAAAAGTGACTTCAGTGCAAGAGGTGCTGCCAGATTGTCTTGAGAACAGCCTCAAAAGTGTAAAGGTGATCCTGACCCTAGAAGCAGACAGACAAGTCCAACACTCTTCTAAGAAACGTGCTGAAATCTGCTACTCAGGAGGCTGAGGCAGGAGGACCTCAGATTCAAGGCCAGCCTAGGCAGCTTAGTGAGATCCTGCCTCAAAATAAAGAAAAAGGGCTGAGTATAGCTCAGTGCAGAGGACATCCCTAGCATAAGCAAGGCCCTCAGTTCAACCCCCAGTACGACAATATACAAACAAATAAAAAACACTGACGTCCCGACAATGTGAAATTCACAGTATCAAGTATCCAGTGAGCAGCAGGAAAGCACGACTAACCAGGAGAAAAGCCAGCCAGCAGGAACAGACCAGAAATGACACAGATGACAGTCTAGCCAGCGGAGTCCTCAGAAACAGCGGCTGTCAGTGTACGCATGCTCAGAGACACATCGGAAAACCTAAACATCACGAGGGGAGAGGTGGAAAATGGAAAACAAAATCGCTTCTGTGAAAACTACACCATGGGAGGTAAAAGTAGATTAGATGCCATAAAAGAAAAGATCACTGACTTGGAGACAGAACCAAGGATTCGTCATGAAAAACAGAGGGGCAAAGGGCTGGCAAAAATGAACAGGGCAAGAGCAGAACCAGGCCGTCTCACACACACACATATAAATATAAATGGGAGTCCCAGTAAAAGGGAGAGGAGGGGGCCAAAGACTTTCAAGTCAAAAATTATTTTGGGGAGTGAAAACAAATTTTGATTCAAAAAGCTCAATTATGTCCAATGCAGGATAAACATTTACAAAACCCTGTAATGCACGGCATCCCATCATAATGGAATTGTTGAAAACCAATGAGAAGGAAAAAAGAGCAGCTACAGAGGCGGGAGTTATGTACAGATGAACGGAAACAAGACTGACGGCAGACTTCTCATCAAGAGCTACGCAGTCCAGAAGGCAAGGGGATGGCGTTCTCCAAGAAAACGTTCACCGCGCATCCTCCGTCCACTGAAGGAAGAGACAACGAAGATGAAAAAGTGAAACAGACTTTTAAGACAAAGAGACAAAAATCAGACTTAGAAGAAATACAGGAAGTTCATCAGATCTCAGAAAAAAAGGTCACTGAGTAAGAATGTGAAGGAGTGCTGGAGACCAGGCACATGGGGGTGAACGCACAAAGGTCTCCCTCATTTTAGATATCTTTCAAAGACAACCGACTGTTCAAGGGAAAACAGAGACCAAGCACTGAGGGGAGTATGTAAGAGCTGGCGAGGGAACAAGGCAGGAGCAGGGCTGGGCACAGGAGGTGGCCCTGAAAGGCTCAATAGCATGCCAAGCGGATAGTTAGCAATTCAGCAGATACAGTTTTAAACCCAAATAAAACCATAAAAGCAAAGACCACAGCTAATAAGTCAACTGTGGAGATGAAAATGGAATAAAAAAATTCTCAATCCACAATAAGGTTGGAAAATCAGAGAAAAAAGGAAGGAAGAACGAAACAGATGAACAGTGAATAAGTGGAAAGATGGCAGACCCACACCCAACGGTACTGAATGACATTAAGTGCAAGCGTCTCAAAATCCCACAGAAAAGTCAAATGCTTTAAAATAAAAAGCAAGGCTTGACGATGTATTATCTCTAAGAAACCTAATTAAATATAAAGAGGAAGCAGTTAAAACTAAAAGACTAACAGAGCTTTCAAACACATGAAGCAAAACCCCAGAGAACCAAAATAAAAAACAGACAAATGCATATTCATAACTAGAGAGTCAGCTGTGCTCTTAGTAACGGGGAGACTAAACTTCAACCAACCAAGTGGACGATGTCAAACAACCTCACCTATATGTAACTGCATCCCCAGAAAAGGGGGTGGGGCAAAAAATACAAAACCACATAAAATCTGGTTTCTAAGTATAACAAATTAGAAGCCAATAATTTAAAAAAAAAGAAAATAAAAAAGTCAATAATAAAAAAATTTAGAAAAATTGCAACTATTTGAATATTAAACATACTTTAAATAACTCACAGGTCACGCAAAACCAAGTGAAGGTAAGAAAATGTTTTGAAATTAACGAAAATAAAAACATTTCAAAATGTGTGTGATGTGTCTAAAGCAGGGTTTATCTGTAGCATTAAATAATGGAAAAGAAGAAAGGTTCAAAATCAGTGATACAAAGCTTACACTTTAAGAGCTCAGCTGGTCATGGCGTGACACACCTATGGTCCCCAGCTCCTTGGGAGGCCCAGTGGGAGGATCACTTGAGCCCATGAATTTGAGGCCAGCCTGGGCAACACAGAAAGACCCCAATCTCAAAAAAAAAAAAAAAGTAGGTTTACCCCTACCTCACACCATATACAAAAATTAACTCAAAATGGAATACAGGAGACAACATAGGAGTTGAGTCTTTGTGATCTGGGGTTAGGCAATGGTTTGTTAGATACAACAAAAGCACAGATGATGAGAAAAAACCAGATTAATGGGTTTCAACAAAATCAAACATTTTTGTGTTTCAAAAGACAGCATCAAGAAAGCAAAAAAGACAACCTATTAAATAGGAAAAAGTATTTATCTGCCAATCATCTATCTGTAGGGGTGCTGCATCTAGAATATACATAGAACTCATACAATAACAAAGGGAAAAAAACTGAAAAATGTCAAGAGATCTGAGTAGATATTTCTCCCCACGAGATAACACCAACGGCCAATAAGCACATAAAACAAACCAACAGAAAGATGCTCAACAGCATTAGCCACCACCAGAGAAATGCAAATCAAAACCATGGTGAAATACCATTTCCCATGCACTAGGATGACTAGTCAAAAACTAAGATAATGAAAAGTGTGGGCAAGAGTTGAGAAGTGAGAACCCTCACGCACTGTCGGTGGGAATGGAAAGATGCTGCAGCCACTTAGGCCACAACCGTTTGGTGAGTCCTCAAATGGTTAAACACAGCGAGCGCAGGGCCCAGCATCCCAGTCCCCAGTAGACACCTAGGCAAGGACTTGGGCACAGCACGAGCTCACAGGAGTTTTATTTGTAATAGCCTCAAATTGGAGACCTCGATGTCCATCACGGGGTGAAAGGATAAAGAAATCGTGATACTTCTGAATAAGGGAGTGCTGCCCAGCAATATGAAGCAATTACTATGGCAGAGCGGGAATATTAAACATACTTTAAATAACTCACAGGTCACGCAAAATCAGGTGAAGGTAGGAAAATGTTTTGAAATTAATGAAAATAAAAACATTTCAAAATGTGTGTGATGTGTCTAAAGCAGGGTTTATCTGTAGCATTAAATAATGGAAAAGAAGAAAGGTTCAAAATCAGTGATACATTTTGTATCAGTGACACTCCATATGTAAAATCCCTGGAAAGGATAAATGAGTGGAAGCGCAGTTAGTCCTGGGTTCCACGGCTGGGGTGGGGAAGGCAGTGGCTGCAGGGGGAACCAGGACACTTTGGGGTTGATGGTGGTGTTATACATTTTGACGGTGATGGTGGTTAAACAATGTATACATTTGTCCAAACCCACTGAATCGGACTCTTAAAAAAAAGCGGTCAATTTCATTCATGTAAATTGCCTCAGGAAATCTGATTTTAATTTAAAATAGAGTGTAAAGGAACCCATTACGTTTTAACAGCGTTTAGCTTTAAGTAGAGAGACTATGGCTGATTCTTCATTTTCCAACTGCTGTGCGTCCTCCCTGTGGAGAGAAGGCATTTCTTCTCATGGACACATCTTACTTGTATGAAGGGGAAGTGAATTTTCCCACAGGAACCAGCAGCCGTTCTTGTTAACTTTCTCCCCTGGAGCACAAGGTTTGAAAGCCCTGGGTGTGAACCCAACTCTGCCACCTGACACTTCTCACTCCAACTCTCTGGGCCTCAGTTTCCCCTCCTCCCTGCAAATGCCAGGACTGGGTACACTGCAGGGCTGATTCGCCAATTCTCTGCCTTTACCAGGACCTAGAATTGATAACAATATCAAGTATTGGTTGATTTTTAAAAAGTTTTCCCCGAGATCCCACGATACTTCTGATGTAAATTTGGTTCTGGTTCCAAAGGGCATGATTTACAGCTTGCAGTGAAAGACGAGGTTTACTCAGTGTAGCTCCCTAGACAGGCCCTGCCCGGTGTTTCTGGCTGCAGAGTTGGAACAGTGGTTGGTTTCAGAGAGGACAGTGCAGGAGGAGAAAGCAGGTACGGGCAGCACGCCCCCGATCTGAAAATCCAAGTCCAAAACACTCCCAAATCTAAAACATTCTGAGCACTGACATGATGTCCCAAGTGGAGAATTCCACACCTGACCCCTTGTGATGGGTCAGTCAAAATGCAGGTGTATGAACGTGGGGTAAACCGCCTTCAGTCTCTGTGCCTAAGGTCTGTATGAAGCAAACATGAACCTCGTGTTCCGACTGGAGTCTCAGCCCTGAGATAACTTCACTATGAATATGCAAGTGTTCCAAAATCCAAAATGTCCCAAACATGAAACACTTCTGGTCCCAGGCATTTCGGATGGGAGAGGGGCACCCTGTACTTCTGATGCGTGATGGGAACAGGCTCCTGCTGTTGCTGGTCGTGGGATGTACGGGCCATTTCTGTACCTTACCCAGCCCCCAGGAGTGCCCTGATAAACCCACTGCACAGATGGGAAACCCAAGCCGGAGAGAAGCAGCCCAGCGGGATTAGAAACCCGGCACAGCCACCTCGAACGTCCTACAACAGCAAGCTACCAACTCCACTGCTGCTGGCAAGGCTGGGGGGGCCTCTCAGTTGTGGTCCTCCAGACTGGACTTCAGGTCCATGGCTGCTGAACTTCCCCAGGGGGCATGGGAGGCTGCCCAGTGTGGATGCTGAGCGTGCGGGCTCTGGACTTCATACTCAGGTTGGGATCCCGGTCTAGCCACCACTGTGATTTTCTAACCTTGAGCAAGTTACTAAACCACTGTGTCTCTGTTTCCTTTTTGTGGGGTTAATATGGGCACTAACTGGGGGTGTTCTGAGGAGTAAAGGTGAACGTGTGGGGAACTCTCAGCACAAAACCTGGCATCAAGCAGAAGCTCAAATGATGTTAAGAAGCTTTAGGAGCTGTGCAACTCGGGGCCAGTGATCATGTTCTCTGAGCCTCAGTTCTTGGCCGGTGTGCATGGGATGAAAACGTCAACTCGCTGACAGGCTTGTTGGGGAAGAGCTGATGGAACCCCCACACGAAGCCCTGAGTGCCACGCAGACACCCGGCAAGCACGCGCTAAATGCTCGCTGTCACTGGTATCGTTACTGCCAATACACACTCTGAGCTGTCGCCAGGGCGGACGGGCTTCCTACAGCACAGAAAGGAAGTTTATTAGAGCGAATTAGCCTGTGCCATTCAGCAGCCTCTTAATGAGATTGGTGTTACTCGAGGCTGATCCTCTTTATCAGTGGCGCTGTGAACTGCGCAGCTCATGACGCTTAATTGCCCTCCCCGGAGCCAATCCTTTAATCCCGATTCAGCTGGCTGGGATTCAGCCTGGCTCTGCCGGGCTCGCCGGCCAGGCATTCTCTGGCTGCGCTGGACCAGAACAAAGCAACTCGCAGCTCCTCGGGAAACAAGTCAAGATGCCCGGGAGAGGCGGGGCCACCGCTGGCTCAGCCCCGATTTGCATTTTAATGGCCTCCGTCCTCCAACTGCTGAGAGGTGGGGAAGCTCTGGCATCCTGACTCTTCCCTAATTAGGGCTCCCCTCCCAGAAGCTGGCAGGGGGCAGGTGGAGCGTCCAGGTTTCAGAGATGGAGAGTGGCAGGAGGCGGGGCGGTGGGCCTCAGGACCAGGTATACTCAGGTTCAGGCGGTGGTCCCCAAGCAGATTGCCAACTGTCACTAGCTCAGGGCTGCTGGTTCCCCTGGGGTGAGTCTAGAGCCTGGAGAGGGATGCTGAGGTGGTGGGAGACACAGGAAGCATGGTGTGCAGATGGCTGGGGACCTGGGGTCTGTGCACCCTCCTTTTAGGGATGGGGTCAAGTTTCTTGCTGGAGATCACACGGCATCAGGGCACACCAGTGCAGAGGAATGGAACTCAAGCGTCCTGGCTGCCACTCAGAGTTCTGACCTGATTTGAAAGAGTTCATCAGAAATAAGTCACATCCCACCGCAAGGATCATGCGGATCAGTGCCTAACACATGGCAGATCCCCAGTAAATACAGATGGGATGAAGGGACAAGGGGTGCCCACGTCAGGACAGCGGCTACCAGAGATCCAGTCCTGTGTGTTCTGTTAGTCGGGCCAGACACGGGGGATTGTATGAACAATCTATGAACCTGAGAGGGGTACACATAATGACGAGGACATGACAGTAGAGACAACAGCAGCTGCCAATCGACCGAGCCACCCCATGTGCCGGGTACGTTCCACACGTCACTTCTAATGCCTCTGGAGGATTTCACTGAGGGAGCGATGGCTAGACTCACCCTCCCCAGATGTGTCTCCTCTTGCAAAGTAAGGCTGTTGATGGGCAGTGGCTCTGAACCCGCTTCAGAGGTTCAGGCTGGTCCTGAGAGTGCTTCCCACCACCCGAATCTGAACCTCTGTGGTCTGTGTCCCTGGAGGTCTGAAGCGGTCAGGAGGGCTCCCCTAAGGCCTCTCCTGCAACCTGCCTGTCGGCGAGAGGCCTGAGGCCCCGGGGAGGATGTGGGAGCCACCCCAGCAGCTGCAATGTCAAGAGTCGAGGGCTGGGAATTTGGGATTATTCACCTGGTACAGCAATCAGTGCTTCCCTGACTGAGAGCAAAATCAGCCCAGGAGTGGGAGCTGCTATAACTAAAGCCAGGGCTGGAGTCTGGGCACCGGTGTGTGTGGCAGGCTGGGAAGATGGCGACCCATGCTATGCAAGGGGGCTGCTGGGCCTGGGGCCCCTGCAGCAGAGGTTCTCAGGGTGGTCCTGGGACCTGCAGCCCAGCATTGCCTGAGGACGTGCTAGAAATCCAACTCTAGGCGCAACTCAGACCTGCAGCATCAGAGATTCAGGGTGAGGCCAAGACGGCCAAGACGTCTGCGTGTAACAGCCCCTGGTGATTGCCATGTGTGCTTTGTTTCTGTACCCAGATTGAACCCCGGGCACTCTACCACTGACCTTCATTCCCACCACTTTTAAAAAAATTTTATTTCAAGACACAGTCTTGCTAAATTGCCCAGGCTGGCCTTGAACTTGCCATCCTCCAGCTCAGCCTCTGGAAGAGCTGAGGTTACGGCAAGCACCACCACGTCTGGCTCCGAGCGCAGCTGTTTTACAGGACACAGTGTCGCAGGGCACGAGGCTGTCCTAGACTGGCAGAAGCTCAGCCTGGGCTGAGGGCCCTCCATGCCCCCTTGGGCCTCTTTGCTCACCCTGACCTCAAGCCTCACTCAACCCTCACCTTCTCAGCCTCAGGCTCAGCTCAGGGCCCTGACATCCAGGAAGCCTTCTGGACTCCACCCCCCACCCCCACTGAGTTCCCACAGGGCCGGAGCTGCACCCCAGAGCGCAGACCACCCTGTGCCATAAAAGACCCACTGCTTAGGGCTCTCTCAGGGTGGGCTTCACATCCTGCACCGTCCAGGGACCTGCAGCTTTCCCGGACCTCAGGTTCTCTCCTCCATTCGCAGGGACTGAGGGGGCAGGAGAGAGAAGCCCGTGCCGGCGGGGGCGGGCGGCCCCTTACCTGCGTGGGACTGCATGTGCTCCAGCAGGTTGTTGTAGAACTGGAACTGGATCCCACAGGCGCCACAGGTGTAGGGCTCTGGGGGGAAACGAGGCAGCGTGAGGGGCAGCACACACCCGGGCGGCTTCAGCGGGGACCCGAACCTACACTGGGTCTCTGTGCTCAGGGCCCTGGGCCCACCTGCCTGCTCCCCTGCACTCAGCCAGTGAGGAGGGGCTGGGGACGCAGGGAGCGATGGAGAGAGGAAGACATGCAGCTGGAGACCACGGGGTCTGCAGTGTATTTACTGAGTGCTTACTGTGTGCCGGGCTCTGTTCTGGGCACTGGGGAGGGCATGGGGAGGACTGCATCCAGGGACTCTGAGGACAGAGACTGTCTGGTGTCACAGCCCAGCCCTCCGCCTGGGGACAGCAGAGGTCAGGTTCGCAGAGTGAACAAGTCAATGAATGTACGAATCAACAAAAAACCAGCAACAGACACGTGGGCAGTGAGGGAAGGGCGAAGAGAAGTGAGAGAAGAGGAGGAGGCCACGGGAAAGCAGGAGAGGGGAGGACGGAGGAGGCATGCAGAAGGGAACAGGGCCGTGGGCTTGGCCTGCCAGCTCCGTCCCCAGCAACCGTCCCCAGCAGTCCCATCGGCGCAGGGCTCTCAGAGGGAGGAGGAGAGGAAGGAAGCAGAAAGAGAGAGTGGGCAGAGGGAAGAACGAGGCAGAGGCGGCTGAGCTGGCTCCAAGGAGGCGTCCAGAGGCCGTACTGATGGTCAGGAGGGGAGGCCTGTGCTGCGGGCAGGGGTGAGGGGCAGAGGCAGGCTGCCCGTGTTCAGGGTTCTGCCCAGCCCTGTCCAAACTCGTTCACCGGCCTAGGGCCAGGCCCCCCACCTGCTGCTGCATCTGCCCAGGAGGGTGGCCTAAGCTGGTCTCGAAAGGCCCAGGTCAGGTGTGTGGGAGGCCAGCAGGTCATCCCTGCCCAGCCTTGCCCTCTCCAGCCCCCCACAGGACTGTCACTCTGCAGGAGAGGGAAAGGGTTGGAAATCAGGGGACTTGCAGTTTCTGCAAAAGACAAACAGTTTATCTAAGTCTCTTCCAGTTCTGCGGTCCTGGGATCGCCATGACTTCTCTTCCTAACTGGTGAGCCACATGGGGCTCCCAGGAGTGGGGAGCACCTGCCAGCCGGATGCACAGTCTGGGCAACCTAGGGGGTTGGGATGGAGCAGGCCACACCCTTCAGAGTGCAGGCTTCCGGTGGGTGCCAGGACATCTGGGCAGGGTCATCTGTCTAGGATGATGTGAGGCCACAAAAGTCCCAACAAGAGAATGTCCACATGTGGCCATCCCCTGGGACAGGATGCTGGAAGCGTCCCAGGGTCTGGTAGCAGGATGAAGGAGCAGCCTGGAGAGGGACCATCTTCTGAGGGCTGCTGCCTCCTGGTGCCCTGAGCCCCATGGCCTCCTGTGGTCAGAGGTATGGGCTGGCCAGTTTCCAAGGCAGCTGACAGTCACGTAGGGTCACACAGAGCAGGTGGGGAGTCCAGGCTCCACCACTTAGAGTCTGGGGCACGGGGGGAGGGGGGCTACCATCAACCTCTCCTGAGCTCAGTTTCCTCATCCGGAAAGTGGGGTAAAAGCGACACTGCACCCACAGGGATGTGGTAAGGATGGAAACAGGTGAGACACATCAAAAGCTCTGAACACATGCCAGGCACACAGTAAGCACTCAATAAATGGTGGCTGCCAGGGGTAGCAGCACGTGACAGCATCATTCCCAACAGTGAAACTCAGCTCAGGGGGCAGGAGAGGCTCGGGGGTGCAGTATGGCTTGGCGGGGAGCCCGGGCACACCGGGAGGCCTCTGCTCCAGGCCCGTGCTGTCAGCTAGTCCTGCCTGGCTGCCCCTCACAGAGGCGGTGTGCAAGACATCACCTGACCTCAGCCCTGTCCCCAGGCACTTGGCCTTCACCTGGTTTACTAGAAAACAAAACAAGCAAAAAGATCCAACAGCAACTATGAAAAGCCCCGAATGTTCAGTGCATAACCAGCCAAGGCACTCCCTGCACGCTCACCACCACGGGGGTGAGGTGTGCTCCTCAAGCCACCCACAGCAGGGGAGAAACGGAGAAGTCGCCAGTGCTAAGTGGGGGGCTGTTCAAACCTGGCCTGCAGCCGCCATCACCCCCAGGGCCTTGCCTCACGCCTGTGCTCCCAGCAACCTCAGAGTCCCTGACGGTTGAGCTGCATCCCTGCATGAGTGCCTTAGCCCAGGGCCACCACAACAGCAGGACGCCTGTCCCTGCAGCCCTGGCTGTCACTGTGCAGGCTGGTGTGCTGGTGGCCTGCCAGGCTGGCCCCACATCCAAAGCTGCCATTCTAGAGGCTCGAGGTCTCTGGTGGGCTGCACGAGAAGTCAACAGGGGGCGCCAGACACCACCAGGAAGTGGGCAAAGCGCTTGCAGGGAAGGGGCTGGAAGGGGATCTTCCTTAGGATGGTCCCAGGTCCAAAGTGGGGCTGAAATCTAGGGCCTCTGGCTTTCAGAGCTTTCCCTACTGCGCCCCCTTTGCCTCTCCTGGAAAGAAAACAGCAACATGAATGGCTCTCTCAGGCCACCCTTCGGGCTGGCCGACTTGTTTTGGGATGGGGAAGTTCCTCTCTCCATGGGGATCAAAGAAGAGCCACAGAGGGGCAGCCCTGGAAGAGAAGGCCCTTCTGGTCTGCCCGGCTCGCCCTCCCCTTCCCGGCCCCACCTCCTCCCCGCAAACCCCTCACTCCCAGGAAGCTCCGGCCCACAGGGCCATTGCTGGGAGGGAGGCGGCTGGGCCACTGCACGGCACAGTGGCCACGGGCACACTCACCGCTGGAGTTTTGTGAGCTGCTATTGGTTTCTTCAAAGTGGTTTTGTGCTTTGCCTTCTACTCTCCGACTAAAGGCGCTTTCTGCTGGGTGGAGGACAGGAGAGAAAACCATGGGGACTGGTCAGCACGAGGGCTCCAGGGAGGGCAGGAGGAGCGCTGGGGCTTGGTGAATGCCCAGGACTCTGCGGGAGGAACGGCACAGCGAGGCCCCAGGAGACCCTCCTGCAGGGCCCAGGAGGTCTAGGCTTGGTGGGGATGAGCTGCCAGGGACACAGGAACTCCAGCCAGTGAGCAGGTGGCACATGGGCCTGGGCCTCCCGTCTTTGCCTCCTAGGGGGCCACATGTGTGACACCAACTGACTCTGCCAGCGGTCACTCCCTCTGTCAGATTCCGCTGCCACAGGCCCCCCAGAGAAGGGAGGACGGTGGCCTGTTTCCTGGGGTGCCTCTGATACAGCAGGGGGTCAAGCAGCAGATCCCACTTTCTGAAGCTGGGTGGTCACTCCAGCAGGTAGAGCACCCTGGGTCAGGAGGCACGGCAGGCAGTTCACCCAGAGGAGGCGACAAGGGCCTGGCCACCCCGGAGTGATTGCTGGCATCTCTGCCCACAGGCTGCGGCCTGTTCAGTGGCTGGCCTTTTCCCTGGTCCTTTTTTTTTTTTTTTTTTTTTTGCAGTGCTGGGGATTGAACTCAGGACTTGTGCTTGCAAACCAAGCACTCTACCAACTGAGCCATATCCCCAGCCCTCCCTGGTTCTCTTCGGAAACCCCGTGATGCAGAGACAGGGAGCAGCCAAGTGGAAAACTGCGACCCAGCCGCTGCCCCTACCTGAGAGGTACTGAAACAGAAAGCGGGGCGGGGAGGTAACTCAGCTTTCCAAGACACTCTGGCACCAAGGGGACACAGGCTACTCCAAGAGCTGAAGGCCTCGGGGCACATGTCACCTGGGATGTGAGCCGACCTGTCCCTTTTGTAAGAAGAAAGGACTTATGAGAGGATGTGGAAGGCTGAAGAAGTCTGTCCAGATGAGACCTGTTCAGCTTTATTTAACTCAGCTCCCCCAGAATATCAGGGGTCCTGCAGAACCCTGTTTAAAAAATGTTAGATTCTATAGTAGCCCCCCAAAGTGGAAACCTGGGAACCCGTTTTGGGAAATGCCACTCTTATCCTGTCCACCCTACCCGAGAAGGGCAAGCACTCAGGGGTGGGTGCCGGGGATCCAATGACCAGGGGGACGACGGTGGGACAGGAGGCCAGAGGCAGCTCCACAGCCTGGCACAGCTCTCCCCACCCTCCCCTGTCAAGGAGGCTCCCTCCTGGGAGGCTGCTGCTGGCATCATGGGACAAGGCTCCCCTCCGAGCCTCTGCACAACGCCTCCTCAGACAGCACCTGGAAGCTACCTGGAAGGAGGCCCCTCGTAACTGAGCACCTACTGCGTGCCAGGCACTGGTGCAGACACTTCGCCTGTGGTGTCCCTTGGTCCTCCCGGTAGCTCTATGAGGCTGCACTGTCATCCTGAGAAAACAGGACAGAGAGAGGCTGTCCAGTTCCAGGCCCGGGACGCACTCCTGACCCTCCAGACGAGCGTGAGATTTCACTCTGGGAGTCGACGCCTCCGTTTCTGATGCTCCGGAGTGAGGAAGTGATTGCCTTCTCCACCTTAAACCCTTGTGTCTGCAAGGGGACAGGTGCCCACCTCTGCAGGAGCTCTGTTCTGACCAACATCTGTGGACAGCTTAGCACAACCGATGCCACCAACTCTTCGGGGTCTCTCACTGCTCAGCCAGTCACGCAGACTGCACTGCTTTACGGGCCTCTGACTGAAAGCCAGTGTGTGAGGCTCCACGGCAACTCCCGTGCACAGGCGGGTTCTCTTGCACCCAAGAGCCACAGGCTCCAGGAGGATGAGGGTGGTGACAACGCCCAGCTTGCACCACCTCACAGCCCCTGCCAGTTCCTGCTCTCACCCGGTGCCCTCTGACCTGCCCAGCTGGTAAGCCCAGACGTGATCCCCATCAAGAGTCTTCAAAGTCACACAGAGGCGCCAGGCACGCCCACGGCTTGCTGGACACTTGCTTCAAGACCAGGAGGTTCAACAACTGCCACATGCCACATCGGCTCCTCAGAAATGTGAGCTTCTCGGCCATGAAGCTCCAGCATTAGATCAAGATTTGAAAGCCATGATTCCACCATGCAGGTGAGCCAACGCCTACCCTCAATGACAGCATCATGACCAGTCTGCTTCTATCTGATCTGTGACTACTGCAGCCAAGACACAACGTCCCTGAAAAAATGCTGTCCCCCAGGTGGACCGACTCACACAACGTCCCTGAAAAAAATGCTGTCCCCCAGGTTGACCGACTCCTCTCCTTTTGGGAGATCTAAGCACAATAAACACCAACAACCACACCCTGGCCCCAAAGCAGCCTCCTAAACCTGGGTAAAGGCACATGCAGCTCATCACCGGCTGGTCATCACCCACACAAACCCAGTGGTCATTCATGAGAGTACTCATTCCGATCACCGGCATATTTCCTGGATGGCTCTGGCCTCACGGGAACTGAGGGCCAGTAGTTCCAGAAACCACACATCACCACTCCACCCCCACTCCCACCAACCCAGGCAGGCAGCCTGGGGCTTGATCCCTGCAGGCAGGAACCTGGTGTTTCCCGCCAGCGGGTGCCCAGCATGCAGCAGGTCTTACTCGTTTTCTACGTGAAATGACCTCTAGGGACTGTCTGCTGCCTATGTGCTCTTTTGGGGCCAGAACCCCTTCTTGCATGGACCAGGAAAATGCTGGAGCTGGCATCCCCCCGGGTCCCGCCAGGTCTCTGTCCCATGACGGGGTTCCATGGGGAGAGCTCGGTATGGGGAGGCCAAGGACGGAGCTCTAATCAACCACCTGCTTCACGGACAGCCGCTCCACGTGGAAAGGAGACTCTTAGACTGAGTCGTATGAGAAGCAGAAAATGCAAACTCATGCCAACAGGGTCCAGGCAGGTGACAGAAATGAACCGGGCAGGATGAACGGGGCAGGATGAACGGGGCTGGATGCACACAGACAGTGACCATAATGAGAAATGACCCCTGCCCCAGGGCCACTGTGGTGGAGAGGAAGAGGGGGTGGTGGGAGGGGCAGGCGGGAGCGCACCTGTTCCCTACCAAAGGGGACAGTGGATTGCTCCCCTGCAGGAGCGTGGGCCCAGGAGTCAGGGCTGACTCTTCAGTGTCAGAAGTAAAAATTCTCCTAATGTTCCAACGCTGGCCTCTAATTTTAGAAGTTGTTAAAGCTTACACAGGCCAAACAAAACAGGTCCCTTGGGCCCTGATTTGGGAGAAAATACTCTACTACTTTAAAAGTTTGCAAATCTTGTACAACCCTCTTACTTAGGGCAAGAGAACCTGGCTCAGAGAGGTTAGGTGGCTTGCCACGGTCACAGAGCTCGTCCATGGCAGGCCAGGCCCCACGTTTGTCCCAGAGCATGATGGGAATTCTGTTCTTGCCCTTGCAGGGGAACAATGGCCGCTGTGACAGGTTAGGGTGGAGGACATGTGGGGTGACGTGGCCACTGGTACCTGCGGTCGCCTTGCTTGCTGGAGATCCCGAATTTGGAGTGCGGAACGTCTGGGTTTGGGCCGCGGCAGGGGCGCGGTGCAAGAGGGTGGCGCAGCGGACCACGGAGGCCGGAGCCTTTTTCCCCGACTGGTTCGTCTGGGTCTTCGCGGCCACGAAGCGTGGAGATGGGGTGACCTCTGGATGCGAACACTCAGAGCCCGTGTCTGGATCGTCCGGCGGCTCCCACCCAGGGGCGGCACCTGAGAGGGGCACGCTCTCAGTCCCCAGGGTCCCTCGGAGCCAGCGGAGTAGGTGGCCTCTCAGGCCACAGGCCCCCATGTGCCAGGGCTGGGACATCTCTGCCCAGCTGACTCCTGTCTCTCATTCCCGCCCTGAGCCCAAGTCCAGGAGTCTAGAACCTTCCCTGGCTTCTCCTCGAGGGAAGACTGTCAGCCCATGCTGTTACCTGGAGGTCCCTGACCAGCCCCCTGTAGATCGCCGGTCCCCCTGCCAGCCCAGTCTCTGAAGGGCTGGGCGTCTGAGTTCATTACTGCAGGTCAAGCAGATCTTCTAGAATGTTGCTTCTAAGCCCCTTTTCCTGCAACGGCAGGCAGGCTCAGACAGGCAGGCTGTGCTGGGGTGAATGGGAGGCTGGGGGCAGGCAGAGGGCCTGACGCTGCCCCGCCATCGTAGGGAAGGAGGCTCGCAGTACCAGTGGACACCAACTGGGAACTGCTGTCTAGGAGACTCCCTCACTTGAATTCTCAGCAGGATTGGGGCTCGCTCCGGAGATTCCTACCTCTGGTAGTTGTGGGTACACAGTGTGGGGGGGGCTGTGCATCACCAGGGGGTCAACCCCTAAACCTGGCCCACTCTCACAAAAACTAAGAAAAGTGGGCAGGGGTCTCATCACTCAAGAGGTCATGAAAAATCTGCAAGGCTCTCCCCTGAAGGTACGAAGGGGACCAGGCAGCAAAGGAAAGGGGTCCCTGGGGTGCTCACCAGGGGCCCTACAACCTGCAGGGCTTAGAACCCCGAGGGCCTGGCCACAGCACTGCCTGGGGAAGGACCTGGCTTTGCCTTCTGTCTCTGGGGGTGGGCATGGGCCAGGATAGTGCCTGACCTGGGCAGCAGAGACCCCACCCACTGTTCCAGAGCCCAGGATGGAAGGCACTGGCCCAGATGGGAAAGCTCAGGACAAAGTGGTAGGATGCAGGGCCTTGCCCAAGGCCACACAGGAGGCGGGCAGCAGGAACAGGGCACCAGGGCCCAAGGCACGAGTGAGCTCAGCACGTCCCCCTACCGCAGGGGGCCGAAGGCCAGGAGTGGGAAGTTCTCAGTTGAGGCCCCTTAAACGAGTCCCACCAGCCCCAGAAGGAAACCCCAAGGTCACAGCCTATGGGAGTGTGGTGTCCCTGGCCACCTGGGCTCCGGCTCTCTGGCCTGGGGACTCAGGAACTGGAGAGGTCGGGGTGGCGGAGGATACTTCCTCATGTTCCCTCACTCCAAGAACCTCAGTGACCCCGTGTTCAGCTGCAAGTCAAAGGAAGGTTCTTCCAAAAGCATAACCCCCACCTGAAGCCGCAGCGTGAACCTCACATTCCACACTGCTGGTGTCCAGAGCCCACCTCTGGTTCTCCACTGTCTCCCTGCCTGAGTGTGGGGACCAGGGCAGGAGGCTGTCCTGGAACCTGCACTGAGACTGGAGTGGAGCCTGTCACCTCTGAGTCCCGCCTCGGTCCCTCCCTTGGACTCTGCACTATCCTCTACTGGCCTCAGTTTCCCCTGCCTCACCCCCACTGCTGAGAGGGATGGCACCTGATGTGACAGCCCACAGGGATTTCATGAGACTTCCAGAAAGCCGGAGGCACCTGGATGCTAACTGACAGCAGCTCCTGCCGGTGGGCCTTAGAGACAAGGAGACCGAGGTCCAGACAGGTTGCTGAGTTTCTTACAGCCACACAGGAAGTCAGCATTGGGATGAGACAGGAGCCAAGTCTGCCAACTACCCAAGGAGGCCTTTGCAGAACGTGAGAGGCTCACCTCACCTGGGGTGCTAAGTCACACATTCGAGGGACCAGGGCATAAGGACAGAGAGCTCTGGACCTGGGCATAAGGACAGAGAGCTCCCTGCAAGCTGCTGTCCCCACAGGCCTCTCTCCAGCCCTGCAGGACATTTTCTAGGATCTTCTCTAGATTAGACACTCTTGTAGCTGATTTCTGCTGTAAGAATCGAATCCTGGCATTCCCTGGAAGAGCCCCTCTTTCTCTGTGGCAGGGACCTCAGGGACACCCTTGGACCACCTGATCAAATGGAGTGGGGGCTTCACCTGTTTGCTGCCTGGGACCTGCTGGCCTCTCCGGCTTCCGCCCAGGGCACTCAGCTTCTCTTTCAAGTTCATACCATTCATTCCCTCTGCCTGGAACACTCTTCCCTCCAATCCCTCACCGCTGGTCCTACATATGCTTAAACAGTGTTTCCGAGGGAGTCCTCCCTGGCCCCTCTCTACCTGGCTGCCTGTCAGCCCCCCAAGAACTGCCCACCATTTATAGCAACACAGCGCGTGAGCATATCTCTCCCCATTAGCCTGCGTGCTTCCTGAGGGCAGGGACGCTCTGGTTGCCGCCCCCACCCCACGCACTGAATCCCCAACCCTCCCCGAAACACAGGCAGCGCTCAGCAGACACCGGGAACCCATGACTGCCAGGAGAGTAGAACTCAGGACGTGGAAGAGGGAGCATCACAGATGGGATGCCAAGAAGACGACCGTCATGGCATGAAGCTACCTGACATGTCACCCTCTCACTGGCCCCAAGGGTATGAGGCCGATGGGGCCACCAAGGCTCGGAGAGATGTGGGAAGCACTTCAGAGCCACTCCAGGATCAGGGCCGAGCCTGATGAATTTCCCAGGCTCCCAACTCAAGTCACTCAACAGTTTGCTCCATCCGTTGACCTTGCATGGAACACTGGGATCCCGTCCTCAGACTGGCTGACTTCTCTTGTAAGAAACACATGAGCTATTCACACATCAGACACCTGAGAACAACAGCATGTGCCCCTCCTTGGAATACTAAGAATTTCACTGGCGCAAAAAAATTCCAGGAACGTAGGGATTTGAGCAAAGTAACCAAATAACTAAGAGAGTAAGACACTGGGGGTCTCTGAGACTCCAGGAGGTAGAGGAGGAGGGTGACTTCAAAGCTGATGGAGTCCGGTGCTCAGCTTTTGGAGAGGGGGATGGGTGGGTAACATGAAGTAAGAGGAACCAGCATGGGGACCCCTCCTCATTCAGGCCATTATGGGGTGTCTAGTGCAGGACTGGCCCTCCTGCCATGTCCCACTGTGAAGCTGGGCAAAGACCCGTGGTGACAGGCCTGACCACAGGTGGGGCAGAACTGTGGTTCATGAGCCCTGAGTCACTCCGAGCTCTGCTTGGAGAGATCTCTAGACCAGGGCACAGAGAAGTGGCTCCTGAGGTAGAACGCCATCTCATAAACTGAGGAGACAGTGATCAGAGGTTGGGACTTCTGAGGTGGCTGGAATTTGTAGGGTGGAATAACAAAGAGGACTGTGCAAAGGAAAGAATTCCAGAAATGTGCAGAGGGGCCCCTGATGTCTCTGCTGAATGCTGAGCTGCATGTGTGCACCACGAGACTGCACGGCTGGGCAGAAAACAGATAGCTGAGGGCTGAGTCAAGATTTGGAGGTCACACAAGGCCAGGGGCTGTCTGAGTTCCCACCTACCCAGAGCAGCAACACTGCTGAATGTCACAGGTTCAGTAGAGAACCAGAAAGTCTGTGTGCTAAGGGAGCTGGTGTAACCCTAGAATCAAAATGACTCCAGACCTGCCCTCCTAGCTTGAACACAAGCTGTTGAAGTATCAAGTTGATCTGTAAGTAAATTAGCCGCTTGCCTGTCAAAGTCAACACTTTCCAAAGGAAAACCAACCTCCAGTCACTCCACAATGTAATAGCGAAATGTGTCGTACAGAGTAAGTATTTTTCAGATGAGGCAGGAAAATTAACAATCAAGAGGAAAACCAGTCAACTGCAACACAGAAATGACAGGGATGATGGAATTAGGAGACAAGTCCCCCAAAACAGCTATTGTAAATATGCTCAAAGATTTAAGAAGGGCATGTAGCTCAGTGGTACAGCATTTGCCTGGCAAGTACAAGGGACGGGGTACAATCCCCAATATTGAAAAAAAAAAGTTTTAAAGGAGAACACAAATATAATGAAGACAAAAACGAAAGCTTTAGAAAAAGGAACCAAATGGAATTAGATGCTGTGGAAGAAAAGATCAGTGAATCTGAAGACAGGGCAGCAGAATATACCCAAATGTAATATATCCAACTGAAGCATTCTTTCAACAAAGCTGAAAGGATAAATAGCTTTAGATGATCTGTACACATTATCAAATGTGTACCTATATGTAATTAAAGTCTCAATAGGAGAGGAAAGAGAAATTACATAAAAATATCTGAAAAAAAATGACTAAAAACTCCCCAAACCCTTATGAAAAATATAAACTGATAGAAGAAGCTTAATAAATCTCAGATAGGATAGATATGTCATAACCAAACTGCTAAAAGCCAGTATTGTAAAGAAATATTTAAAGAAACCAAAGACATGCTATATATAGAATAGCCACTGGAATGATATGTGACTTCTTATCAGAAATAACATAAACAAGAACATAATGGGATGACATTTTTTAAATGCTCAAAGAAAAAACTTCAACCTAGAATTTCATATCCAGAGGAAACATCCTTCAAAAGAGAGGATGAAATAAACCATCTCAGTGGAGAGGATCTTTTGCCAACAAACTTATAATACAAGAAATGTTAAAGGAAGTTCTTCAGGAACAAAGAAAAACGTAATAGATGGAATTCGGATTTACACAAAGAAAGTATAGAAAATAGTACGTGTGTGGGTAAGCATAATAGGCCTTTTCTCAAGTCTTAATTACTTTAACAAATAGTTGTTTAAAGCTAAAAAAACAATTCTTGGACATGTATGATAAGAATAGCATGAAGACTAGGAAGGTAGCAATAAGAAATAAACTGTTGGGGCAGGGGATGTGGCTCAGTGATAGAGCATTTTGCCTAGCAGATGCAAGGCTCTGAGTTCAATCCCCAGCACCACAAAAAAAGTATGCCATTGCAAGGTTTTAACATTGGATGTGATGTGGTATGATATAAATTTATGATAGGCAAAAATACATTAAAAATGCATAATATAAACCACAGAGTAAAAAAGAATTACTAGCAGCAAGTAAAAAAATACTTAATACTAAAAAAGGCAAAAAATAAATGTAAATGGATTAAACACTTCAATTAAAAGGCAAAGATCACCAGACTGGATAAAAGAACATGAGCCAACTATACTACACTTCAAATATAAAGGTATAAATACACTAAAAGAAAAGGTTGAAAAGAAATATACCATGCCTACCCTACTTAAGAAAACTGGACAAGGAAGATTTCAGAAAACCAGGTATTATCAGAGATAAAGTAGGGCATTACAGGATTTTAAAAAGGGTCAACTCATCCAGACATGATACTAGTGTGTACACCCAATGACAGTGTTTCAAATAAGAGGAATCAAAAACTGGCAGACCTAAAAAGGGAAACAGACAAATCCACAATTACAGCTGAAGATTTTGACACTTCTCTCTGAGTACCTGATAAAATTAAAGGAAAAAAAAGTCAAGAAAGGGTGTAATGGTTTGAATCTTTTATGTCCCCCAAATGCTCCTGTGTTGAAGGCTTGATTCCCAAGGTGGCAGTGTCCAGAGATGTGGCTTTTAGAAGGCAATTCAACCATGAGGGCTCTGAGTTCATCAATGGATTGACCCATTGATAGATTCAGAGTTTAATGTTGGGGGGGGCTTCATTATAAAAAGGGAGCTCTCTCTGCTTCCTGGCTGCCATGAGGAGGAGAGCAGCATTTCTCTGCCATGAGCTCCTGCTTTGATGTACAGCCTCACCACAGGCCTAAAGGCAGTTGGGCCAAAGGACCATGGACTGAAACCTCGGGACAAAAGAAATCTTTTCCCCATTTGTTTTCCTCAGGTATTTTGTCACAGCAAAGAAAGCTGACTAATTCAAAGGGCACAGAGATTTGAACAGCATCATTGACCTAACCCATACTGCAGTACACACCATACAGATGTGTGTAGAGGTGTGTGTTCTTCTTTTTTTTTTTTTTTTCCTTTTTTCTTGTGGGTAAACATAAAAGGCATCTGGGTATTGAATGCGGCAAGTGAGACCATATATCAGGTCATAAAACACATCTCAATAAATTTAGAAGACAAGAAATCACACAGAATATGTACTCTGAACACAATGGAATTAAATTAGGAATCAATCTAAAAAATCTGAATGATTCCCAAATATTTCAAAATGGCATATATTTTTCCAAATAATCCTTCCTACAAAAACCAAACTAGAAAAAATTCAATTGACTATCAATAAATGAACAGATACAGGAATTGGGGCATGTGTATCTAGACAATGGAATACTACTTGTCACAGGCTGCATAATGATATTTGGGTCAACAAGAGTCCACAAATCTAATGATGGTCCCACATGCTGAGAACACCAAATGATGTTGTAGCTGTCTCACTTTATGGAAGTACAGTCTTCGATGACAGCAAGGAACTCATCTAAGGACACGTTTCTCAAATGTGAACCCATCCCTAGGCCAGTGCATGACTGGGTTCACTGATTTAAAAAAATGAACTACTGATACCTGTAACCATGGATGAATCCCAAGATTATGCTGAGTGAAAGCCAGACTCCCTCCGGGGGGAGGAAAAGGGTACATTCTGTAAAATTCCATGTCTGTGAAATTCCAGGCAGTGCAACCGAATCCGCAGTACCATAAAGCAGATCAGTGTCTGCCAGGGGAGGACGATCAAAGGATTAAAAAGGACACTGGCAAGTGCTGGGAGTAAGACACATCGCCCACGATCGTGACTGTGGTGATCCTTTCATGGGTGCACACGTAGGTCGAAACTGATTAAACTGCGTACTTTAAATGACAGGTACTTCACTGAATGACTATATACATCAATGACTTTTTTTTTCAGAACTTCACTAGAAATACTTATTTCCTTGATTATGACCCTCATTAACGCACAACTGATTGAACGTGCAGCACTCTACAATCCTAGGACTGCAGTTCCCCGCCCTTGGAGAGTTTGGGGAGTGATGTCGAAGGCAGGTAAAATCCTGGGAAATTGTAGATTCTTTAAGAAGTGAGCAGAAGTCTCACTCTTAGAAGCAAATTAATTGTACAAACTACCCGGGCTCTTCAAGTACTTTGGCTGCCTATGCAAGAACCTGACCTGGTGATTATCACACATGTATGTGTATGGAATCATCAAGTTGTGCCCCTTAAATACAGACTATCAGCAAAAAGATGTTTTAAAGAAGAAAATCATTCTTTTGGCAAAGAAGAAACAGCCTCCAGTTGCAGCCTCCTCCAGTTCATATCACAGCTCGACTTTCTGATAGTCTTCATCTATCTGAAAGTTTAGGCCGAGTGACCTATTTTTTTTTTTTTTCAAAATCCATGTAATTTACCACACTAACAGAATAAGAGTTAATCATCTCAACAGATGTAAGGAAAAAGTCCCGGAATGCCGACTTCCAATAAAAACTTCCAGTGAAGTCTGGGTCGAAAGCAATCTTGACCAATACGAGGCACCTGGGAAACCACTTCGGCCAGCATGATTCCCAGGACAGGAGCGCTGACGCTCAGGGTGAGGAGATGGAGGCCCAGGCCAGAAGCAAGGTGGCCGCATCTGCTTGTCCCCTGTTCAGCACTGTGCTGAGGGTCCTCACCAAGTGAGGTCGGAAAAAATAAATGACCCAAGAGGATGCAGACTGGAAAGAGGGAATCTACGCTGACTTTATTAGCTGGTGACGTCATCAGGCACAAGGAAGATGCTAAGAAATCTACCAACACCAATGGGCAGGATGCAAATTCATTCTACAAAAATCAACTCTTTATAGGTAATAGCAACAAACATTAGAAAACTAAATTTAAAAATCAGAGTAGCATCAAAAACAAAACAAAACAAAAAGCACACATGGAATCCTAGTGATACCCTAATGAAACACGTGGAAGACCTGCACCCAATGCGCTGAGATAGGAAGAAATCTTTTGAACACCTGGTGTTAGAACAACCAGGTTTTAAATCATCTGTAGGATTTAAGACGAATCTTGACTGACACCTCGCATCATTCACAAACGCTAACTCGAAATGGGTCACAGACCTACAGGCAAAAGTTAAAATTGCCTACAAGTCTTTTACAAGATACTAACGGAGGATATTTTCACCATCTTGAGGCAGTAAGGCTATCTTTGAGGTAGGACCCAGAAAGTGCTAATTGTAGGAAAAAAGGATCAACTGTACTTCATCAAAATGAAACACGCCTGCTCACCAGAGCACTGCATGGGAATCAGCAGGCCTGGCAGAAACTGGGGGAACAGGCTTGGTTCCTGCAGCTGACCAAGGACCTAGCCGCACAGGAATGTACCAAAGCTCCTACAATTAACAAAAGGACAGCAACTCGACCCAAAAATGGGCAGACAGCTTCCAAAGGAAAAGGTACCAATGGACCATGAGCAAATGCAAAGATGTTCGGCACTGTCAGTCACCAGGGAAATACAGACCACGAGATACCACGACCCACTCGCCAGAAAAGCTAGAAATAAAGCGCCCAGTGCCACCCAACACCGGCAAGAACGTGCAGCGAGCGGAACTCCCCGACAGGGGTGGCGGGTGGGCGAGGCACAGCAGCCGTTCTGGAAAATGGTCTCTTAAAACGTTCCACATACTCGTGGCCCAGGAATCCTGCTCCTTAGCACTTTATCCAAGAGAAATGAACAGGTGCTCACGAAAAGCCTGGTGCAATCATTTTCATAGCTTTATTTATAACAGCCTAAAATTGGGAACATCCCAGGTGAACAGGTAAATGACAGAACAAACTGGTGCTTTTGTATAAGGGAACACAGACCATCTGAACAAAAAATGAACCAATACAGCCAATAACATGTACGAGTCTTTACAACATTTTACTGAGCAAAAGAAGCAGACAAAAAAGAATGTACGTGACTCCATCCATAAGAAGTTCCACAGCCAGCCGAGCTCCTTCCAGCCAGGAGCTCAAACCTTGGCCGGGATTCCCTTTGAAGACACTGTCAGGTCTTGCCCCAACCTCCACAGACCCTATCAGCATGTAAATCTCTAGATCCAGAACCTGTCAGAATGACTGTCTCTTGGTCAGTCCTGAAGAATCAATCCTGCTGAATCTAGCCTAAATCTCTCATGCTGTATTTTAAACACAGATGTAACTAGAGTCCCCAGACTTTAGCAAATAATAGAAGTTCATTCAGTACATAGAGAAAAACAAAGAGAGTCTATAACAGAAAGAAAAAGAAGTAAGAAACAGAAAAAAAGAAGGGACAGCCCTTCAGAAATGAAGCAGGAGGACGTTAGAGAAGAGGATTAAGGTGTAAGCAGTGCCTCCCCTTCTTACTGAACTGTCCACAATGGGGCACGGGGCTCAGCCCACGGGCAGGGTCAAAACCACGCTCCCTACCTCCCTAACTCCTCGACCTTACTCCACTCACTCCGGGAAGAACAGCAGCAGCACTGAAGACATTCTCCCACAGCTAAAGGCAAGTGCATTCTGGGTAGCGTCCTCTGGCACCAGGCAGCAGGAGGTCACCATTTCACTGGACAGCACAGGGAAGAGCTGCCCACAAACAGCCCTGACACCTAGGCACCAGCACCATGGGTCAGTCAAATGGATGGCTGGCCAGCCACTCCCCTACGCTGGGCCAGTCCCCACATCGGCTCAGACATGGGCAGCATCACAAATGCCGGCTCTGCAGTGGGGAATCAGGAACTCATGATGTGGGGTGTGCAAGGAGGTGGAGGCAGGGCCACTGCAGGACTTGGACGAGTGACACCCACCTTCCCACAAATCTACATGGGCTCTAGACCTCTGAGACCATCACGGGAGGGGTCTGACCCTGCTGGAGTAAGATGGGGCCTTCTGAGCCACGCTGCCCCTGCGGTCAGGTGGCCCTGGGTCAGAGCCGGCTACACTGAGTGACCAGAGTGAGGGCCCCTTGGTCTCCCCAGTCCCTGGCAGAGTTTGAGCTTGGCCCACGGCTGGCCCCGGCTGCCCCACTGTCCCCTGCCCCCGGGGAAGGCACTCACTGATGGGGGCGTGTAAGGCCACGTGCTCCTGGTAGGGCGTGTAGTATTTGTATTGCTTCCCGCAGAATTCACAGGTGTAATTCCCAGTTTCTGTTCAGGAAGGAGAGGAAGATGTGAGCACAGGCACCCCGCCCCAACCAGAAGCATCAGCATCTCCCACCCGCCAAACTCCTCCTCCTTCTGGGACCACCAGCTAGAATCCACTCTGACTCTGGAGTCAGAATGCCTTGGTTCAAATCCCAGCTCAGTCATTTGGAGCTGCACACCCTCGGGTAAGTCTCCTAACCTCTCTGTGCCTCACTTTCCTATCTGTAAAATGGAGTTTCTGGCAGGACCACCTTATAGGCTTGCTGTGAGGATTAAATGTGTATGTCAAGTGCTTGGAACAGTACCTGGCACATGCTCTCCTCCATCGCTCCACCCAGGCCCCACTCCTCCCCGCCCAGGTGCTCGGGAAGCAGGCAGTGATCCCAGATGACCTCCAACATCAATCTCTCCATCAGTCTTCTGTCAGCCCTGTCCTCTGCAGGGGCCAAACCCGGGGTCCCACCTCTCCGGGACCTTCCCTGTCCCCAGGCACCCCCCTCCCACTAGCAGCAAAGTCAGTTCCTCCTCTCAGGCCCCGCTAGACTTTATCTTTACCTCTCTTTTGGCTTTGCCTAACTTCTTTCTTCTTAAAAATGTCTGATGTAATATTGTTCACTGGGGGAAAATTATAAAATACTGATAAATACAAGTACAACTTTTTAAAAATAAAGAGAAATTTCAATCACCTGTAATCCCCACACAATGAGCATCTACCCCGTGGAAGCAGAGTAAACTTCGTCCCTGCTCCAGCCCCACCCCTCACTCCTCTCATCTGGGGCAGGCTTCTCTCTTGATATCATTTGTCTGGCTCCTGTGGCCTTGAATTAGCCCGCCCTGATCAATATCCTCTTTGTAACCTGGTGTATTCAATCGACAATCCTTTGTGGACATCTTGCCCAGTCAATACGTATCGATCTCCGCTGCCTTTATTGGCTGCACAGTTCCCACGGGACTTTGGAATTCGTTGAGCCAGTCCCTCCACCAAGGGTCATTTAGATTGTTTCAAAAATTTTTCCCGTATTAAAAAAAAAAATGCTGTGACCACACCCTTGCAGAAAGGTCTGCACACCTGCTCCTTAGTTGTGCACCTGATTGCAAAATAAAGGTCACGACACAGAATCTCTGTACGTTATTTCCTCGGGAGGTATTCCAAGGGGTGGGGAAAGGTTTGCACTTTTAAGGCTTTGGGTAAGCACGGCACCACCACACCAACCAGAAAGGCGTGAGAACCGCTGTCCCCACACTCTGCAGCCGGCGCGGGGCAGGTCCTCTGCCTGCATTTAGCGTATCTGGCAGGGAGAACTCTATCGCACTGCTGGTTTACTTTCCATTTCTTTGATTTCTAACGAGATTGATTATTTTCATGTTTAATTAACTACAGTTTTTCTTTTGTGACTTTCCTCTTGTGTTTATGGCCGGTGCTTCGATAGGTCTATCTGCCTTTAAAAAAAAAAATCAATAAACTCTGTAGGTTTCAGATATCAACATTTTATTATGTATGTTACAAAGTATTTTTTTCTTAATTGGTTTCTGGGTCTGTTTTTAGTTTTTTCCCCACTCTTGGTATAGGGAGATTCAGAATTTCTGTTAAAAATTTTCTGTTACTGACTGATGAACACTGGAACGGAGATGGATGTTACCTGCTGTTTGTGGGCTTCAAAGTTGTTCTATCAAACGCATCCGTGGTATTATTCAAATCTTATACAACCTTGTTCCTCTACTTGCTCATGCAAAGACGAAATGTTGTGATATATCCTCCCATTTCATTGCATTTCTAAGTTTATTCTGTATATTCAGATACAATGTTGTTTGATACATAAGGCTTATGAGATCAAAATCTTCATGGGGAACTGTATCAACTGTATCCTTCATTAACATCAAACTAGCTTCTAACAGAGTTCTCCACGTGTGGCCTCTGGACCACAACACCAGCGCGGCTGGGAACCTGTGAAATACGAATTCTCAGACTTGCCCCCAGACCCACTGAGAGAAAAATTGTAGATGTGGGGCCAACCAATTTGTGTTGGAACAAGAACATTCCAACATACAGGAGAGTTTAGGAACTGCTGCTCTAATATCTGAACTATCTTATTAGTCTGGTGTTAATGTTCACTTGTTGGTCATTTGTTGGATTCTGCTGCCCTACTTGTTTGCATGTGCCTATGGACCTAGTCCCTGCACTTTCACTGGTTGGACAGGGACTGTGCTAAGTGCCGACAAAAAATCCTAAGCCAAAACAGGCACGATTCCTGTCTCCAAGGAGTTTATGGTCAGGAAGCTGAGACGGAAAAATCAAGTAATTACACAAACAGAGTTTGTGCAATCACCATGGATGCTCTGAAGAAAACCGACACAGTGCTATGAAAACCCTCACAGCGGGGCTGATCTCTTTAGGACACAGGAAACGGTACCTCGGAAAGAACACAAGCTCAGGGTAAAAGATAAGGAATTACCCAGGTGTGTCTCTAAGAAATCATCAGTAAATGGATTACTTTAAATTAACCTGACAATTTTTGCCTTCTAACAAAGGAGATGATGCTATTTGCTTTTACTGCTGTAACTGATTTGGTTTTACAAACTGAGCATCCCTAATCCCCAAATCTGAAATCTGAAGTGCTCCAAGATCTGAAACTTGATGCTGACAAGATGCCACAAAAATAGAAAATTCCACACCACAAAACTGTGTCACGCACAAAATTATTAAAAACGTTGTATAAAATTACTGTCAGTCTTTTGCATAAGGTAGTAGGAACCAAAAGTGACTCTGATGTTCAGGCTTGGGCCCCCCAAGATCCCTCATTAAGTATATGCAAATATTGCAAACTCAGGGAAAAAAAATATCCCCAACCCCAAACACTTCTGGTCCCAAGCTTTGCAGACAAGGATACTTGTCCTTTTCTCCTTTTCATGCACTTTCTGGTTTGTTCCCTTGGTTTTCAGTTTGGTCTATGAACTCTTTGCTTTGCTCCAAGATTCCATTATTTTCCATAGACTTTTTTAGGTAGTACATAAGATGCATTTCTCTAATTGTCAATAGGCAGGTGGAAAATTATATTTTTAAGTCTGTCATCACAGAGAAAAATAGTTTACCTTGGGCTTCTCAAACTTTGGCATATGTATGTATCACCTGGAAAGCCTCTTACACACCGAGTGGGCTCTAGCCGAGACTGGGATCCCAGGAGTCGGGGTTAGGACCTAAGAATTCAGCGTGGTCTTCCGTGCTGAGCAGGACTGGCTTAGCCTACTTGACTGCATCCCTCCCTCACCCAGTCCAACACTGAGCCCTTACACTGCTCTACTGCTCAGCTCCCTGAAGCACAGGTTCTGGTCATTTTTGGGGAGCTGGGTGTAGAGGAGAAATGGTATGTTGCTGAGCCCTTGCTTCTTTTCCGTACATACTAATCACAATTGATAAAAAAAATTCTTAGATTAACATATTCCCCCTTGAAAGCATCACTTCTCTCCCAGTGTTTCACACTGCACACGTCGGAGGAAGTCCACCTTGCATTCAACTTGAGTGACCGGTTTTCCCATGCTTGGAGGCCTGCTGAGCATTTCCTTTATATCTGTTTTCAACACTCACCAGGCTCTATTTAGGCAAAGGTCTCCACGTGGACTCTACCTGCCCACAATGAGCAACTGGTAAATCTGCATATCCAGGTTTTCCTGTGCCCAAGAAATGTTTTATTTTTTAATTAAATCTCAGAGTGCTGCTCCTGCCCCAGGGGTGTCCCTCCACCAGCTACCTGGAGGGCTCCCTGTTGTCTGTATGGACCACATGCTCCTTATCACCCTCACTGTCCAAGCGTGTCCCCATCTAGTTCCACTTCTTCAGGCTGATTCCGCCCTCAACTACCCACAGTGCAGGTTTTGACTCTGTTCTCACACATTCTGCTCCGCCACCACTCTCCACACCTCACTCCTTTTTCTTTGCCTTTTTCACTCTGTCCTTTTGCTTCTTTAGGCTCCTTTCTTGGGGGTTCAGACTACAGGCAGAACCATGTCCCTCCCATTGGGGTTAGATGAGGTTTTGAGGGTGGTGAAGACACACCAGATCTTCATCTGGACCTCTGGTCCTCCTTTCCTGCCCTGTGAGGACACGTGGAAAAGAAGGCCATCGGCAACCTAGGAAGAGAGGGAGCACAGCATGCTGGCACCCCGATCTTGGGCTTCTAGCCTCCAGAACTGTGAGAAATGAATTTGTTAAGCCACCAGCTCTTGGTCTGGTCTTCTCTGATGGCAGCCCAAGAGGACTAAGACAGGACATATTTTCTTATACTTGATTGAAGATACAGATTTTGTGGAAGATCACTTCTAGAGATGCTCCTCCTTGGAGTCTCCTAGATTCTCTTTTTCTGGTGATCTCCATCCCTTGCTTGCTTGGTCATTTTTCAAGTTACTCTTCCTTATCCCGGCATAAAAGTCATGAAATGAATCTAGCTTTATTCTGCTGTAATAGACAATGTGAACAAACTGTCCTGATCATGGTGGTGACTCTCAGATCTGCAGCTGAAGGGTGAGCTGATATCCAACCAATACCATCCTAACTAAACATGCAACGGACTCACTGCTCAGTTGGTGCCCCGTGGAAGGCACACTGCGGCCAGGGTATTCTCCCCCTCAACATGCAGAGCTTTATGGGGTGGCCAGCATCTTCAGAATGCCCGGTGCCTCTACTGGTGCCCATGTCCTATGCTTAGTTGTTTCTAGGTCCTGTGGCACTGGCCTGCTGGCAAGAAGCTGCAGAAGCCCTAGAAGCAACATTCCTCTCCCAAAGTGGGTCCTGAGTGGCAGCAGGGAGCTGTCTCACACAGCTTGTGATCTCACTCCATCTTTCTGAGCTGGCAGCTGGACCCAGTCTGATCCACCTGATGCAATTCCACACTCCTAATAATCTGTGCTAATTCCTTCCAGGTCCTAGCATGGGTCGTCTATCAGACACTTCCAGAAATACAGATGAGTTTCGTCCTGCTTTGCATCTTCCTGGGAGTTAACAGTCCTGCTGATGTAATGCTTTCCATGTGGATGTCAAGGACTGCACTAATTCCCTTACTAATCATCTCACCCAATCCCCAGGACGATCCTGAAAGGGGAGTCTTACCGTTATCACCCCATTTTAGCATTAAAGAAACTGCAGGTCACATAGAGGAGAAAGGCTTGCAGGACATCAAGCAGCTATCAAGTGGAGAGGGGAACCCTGTTTGGGCTGAACTCCTGCCTTTGACTAGCTCCCAATAACAGCCCTCGTGTGTCACCCCCAGCTGGAGTCAGGTGCTGGGCTGGAGGTTCTGTGCATACAACGGCCCTGGAGAAGAGGTAAATGTTCTTGTCCCCAATCTACAGGTGAGTCAAGAGACACTCAGAAGGGGCAGGTGGCCAGGAAAGGCGATGCCAGCATCCACACCCAGGCCCATCCGATTCCAAAGCTTGTCTTCATAATGACACTGCACAGCTGCAAAGGTGGGGACAGTAGGCAGATGGGAGAACCTGGGACCCGTCTCTGTCCTGGTTCTGACAGGGACATCCATCTCGCCCACTGAGTACGCTAGGAACCTGTCTGATCAAACACGCGTTTCCCCTGCAGCGCCTGACTCCCAGCCATCCTGGGTTGGAGGTTTCGTCCTCTTCATCGGCTCCCGTTTAGCAAGTGTTTACCAGGCAGGTGACAGGCACCATGCTATCCACTCTGCAGACGGTATCGCCTCTGCAGTTTCCTGAATGCTTTTAGAAAAAAACCAAGAACCATCCTCTGACCAGGAAGAGAAAGCCTCGGGGGGCCCCATCTCCCACCTTCCGTGGGCCTGCACCGGGCTCCCCCACTGGGGGACAGGCTGACCGGGCATTGCGGCTCCTTCAATTTCCATTCACCTGGATCCGGCTCCCCCTCCTTCTTAGTTTATGTCTGTGTTTCTGCAAATGGTTTTAGATGCACCTCTCCAGGCTGGCCACCAGGCCCCTCCTGACCCAATCTCCCAGAAGCCACTCTGGTCTTCCTGAAATGCAAACCTGATCAAGTTCCTTCCCCACTTGGATGAACTCTGGATACCACCCCCCACATTGAGAGCTCTGAGACCTGAACTCCTCATTGAGTTTCCTTTCCGTTCTCAGAACCAGCACCCTCTCCTGCCTTTGCACGTGATGTGAGGGCTCATTCCCCACCCTTTTCCCCACCCAGGGTTCCCAAGGATGGACTCCCCTGGCCCCCAAGCTCCCTGCGCTCCTCTCTGAACTATCTGCTCACTTAACTACTTATCTACTGCCTCTACCCCAGACCCCTGTGAGTTACCCAAGGGCAGGCCTCGTCTGTCCTGCTCACTGCTGTGTCCCCACAATGCTCAGTCCATGTTTGCTGGACACAGGCCACGCAGGTGACTCCTGCCCTCAGGGGGTTTACTGGGAGTGGTTCCGAGTGTCTGCAAGCGGCTACGCTTCACAACCTCGTTCCAGATGAGCCCCTTCCAACGACTGTCTGGCTACTGTCTGAGCACCGACCATGTGCCAGGCACTGTGCTGACAAGCGGTTTCTGTCCGTGATCTCATTTAATCCCCCAACAAGCCTGCCGAGTGTCGTCCTCCTCCACAGGTGGGGAGGCTGAGGTGCAGGATGGTCAGACTGAGAGGACAACCAACAGGCGGGCGGGAGAGCCCTGGTTCAGCTCAGGCCTGGCCACCTTCACTGCCCTGACCTTGACCCTTTGCTGTCCCCAGCTCTTTGAGAACGAATGTCCTGAGGCTGCCCAGCCCAAGTGACAGGGCACTGTGGCTGCAGGATGAGATGCCACCGCTCCTGTGGGGGGCTGCAGCCCTGCCTCCCTCAGCAGCCCGCCCAGCCCCTGCCCCAGCCCCAGAGTCCCGCATACTTGGCCCAATTTTCTGGAATGGTTCCGGGGGCTCCTCCTTCACTTCATCAGTGGCCACAACACCTTGGTCGAAGGGGTCTGTGGGAGAACACACGATCATTAGCACCCTGGTCACCAGGTCTCAGGAGCCCAGAAGAGGACAGGGACCATGAGCAGCCACCAACGACTTACCTGCCCGATTCTCGGGGGCCCCTTCCACACTGAACACTACGCCAGGGCAGGAGGCGGCAGCCGTGGAGGGAAGGAAGGAGACAGGAGCCCTGTTAGACCCTGCCAGTCGCTGCCTCCGCCCACTGCCCCCAGCCCACTGCCCCCCTGGGGGTTGGGAGTCTGCCTGAGCCAGTGTGGAAGGCCACAGGGAGGGCGTGCCACCCAGGACAGCCTGGGCCTTGCCCACCCCTGGGGCTGGCACACACTTTCTGCCTGGATCTGTTTCTGGGTCACCCAGGTGCACTTAAGGGGCAGAGCAGGAGAAAAGGGGGAGACATGGAGGAGCAGGGCTGGAAAGAGGGCCAGGTACTCTCCAGGTCCACACTGGTTCTCGAGGGTTCCTAAGATCCTACAAGTGAATTGCCTTCATTTATCGTTCTAATTTCAAGCTCCATAATCTAAGATGCTAAAATGTCATCATTCATTTTTAAAAATTGGTTTAATTTTAGTAGAGCATGCAAATGCTCAATATAAAACTGAAAAATGACATGGTGTGAAATTTCAATATTCGATTGACTTTGACCTGTAAAGATGGAGATCTCGCTTGGCTCCACCTAACAGAAGCATATGTGGACAATGAGGGGGACATTCCCTCCCCCAGAATCCTCCAGGGTGGGTGGCTCTGTCTGCTGCCTGACCTTCCTCTGGGTGAGAGGAGGGTGTGGGCAGGGGCAGCGTGGTGGCCGGAGGCCCCCTGCCTCCTATCAGAGGGCTGGCTCACCATCCACAGCGTGCAGGTCCCGGTGCTCCTGGAAGCAGCTGTAGTATTTGTACTTCTTCCCACAGATGTCGCATGTGTACCTGAAGTTGTCTGTGAGGGCAGGAAAGACGTGTATGTGCCAGGGCTTCAGTCACCCAGGGTGGGGTTTCTGGCCAGGGCATCTGCCTCTGAAACCAAAGCTGGACAGCAGCCTGAGGAATCCGTTCTAGAGCCGTCCGTGCCTTGGCACCTCGGCCTCCTCTGACCCTGGGAGGGCCGAGGCCCAGCCCCGACATCATTCAACAGGTTCTCCCACATGCTCATCAGGTCACTCAGTGCCACCCCCATCCTCCACTCCAGGCCACACTTGGAATGCTTTCTGGATCCACAGGGCTGGGGTTGGGGTGTCAGGGGTCTTCTGTGGAGATCCAGACCACATAAGATGACCAGGGAGCCTTGAAATGATTCCCAAGGCCACCCTATGTGGGCTCCTAACAGATTTCACCTCCTGACACAGAAATTACATCAACGTAATGCATGGCGTGACCATGTGCAAGGATCCAGGCCTTTCCCTGTGTTTCCTCAGTTAGTCTTTGCAACAGAGGAAGAACGGAGCCTCCCCTTTCTGCAGGAGGAAACTGAGGACCCGAGGAGAAGGTCCATAGCTAGGAGTGTAGGCAGCTTCTGAGCTGGAGTCCAGTGACACTCACTGGCTGTGGCTGGTGTTCATGGCCTTCAGGACATCTCCTTTGAGTCTGGGCTAGACCTAGTACCTTCCCTATAATGAATGTAATGCAGTACCAGAGCCTCTAGTAAAACTGAGGCCCTGGTTCCAACAGCTTGGGAAGGAAGGAATCCTGCCCGTGATCACAGGAGCCAGGACATTTAGGAGAAGCCCCTCCCTGGGTGAGCCTCCAGATGAGACCACAGCCCTAGCCAAGCCCAGAATGCAACCCTCTAAGAGTCCCAGAATCAGAGGACCCAGTGAAACCATGTCAAATGCCTGGCTCCAGAAATTGGGAGACAACCAGAGCTTGAAGCTTTAAGTTATGAAGTTTCAGGGACATCTGCTACACACCAGCTCACACAGGCTGAGTCTGGATGAGGCCCAGTCTACCTGAAGTCTGAGGCTACACTCACACAGGACAACACCCACCCTCTGCTGGCAACGCTCACATGTGCAGTGGCACAGTTCTATGAAGGGCCCATCAACCCCATCTCCTTGGGGATCCCAGGACAGGGAGCAGTTGCACAGCTTGCTCAAGGCTGCATGGAGGGAGGAGATGGGCCAGGATTCAAATGCTCATTCAACTCCAAGGCTGAGTTAGGGCACGCAGCCCTCCTCTGCCCAGATGAGCTGCTCCTTGTCCCTGAGCTGAGGCACTTCTCTTTTGCCCTGCTCCTGGTCCTCATGTCCAAATACGGGATCTCATGAGATCCTCAGCCCAAGGATGCAAAACCTGGCAGTGCTGTGGAAGGTTTCTGGCCCCCTTTCAGCTGAACTAAGGGACACAGATGACATTGGCTTCCTCCCCTCCAGCCTCCACCCTCCCGTAGCACTGGCAGACTCTTACAGTGCCTTAGCAGATGCTGGGGCTTCAGAGATGAGCTGGTTCCTAAGCGGCCTTGGCACCTACAGATGTTCTGAGGATGGTGGGGACCAGAAACTTTCAAGGGACGCTGGTGGGGTTGGGGGGTTAATACTGAGAGATGCACTGTTTCCTAGGACCTCTCTCGGGCTAGCGATTCCAGGATTCCAAGTCTGCTTCAGGCTTCACTCACTTTCGGAGGCCAGCAACCCAGTTGAGATAGCAGCCTCCCTTGTCGCATCCCATCTGGACCATTACCCAGTTTCCCCTCCCACCTGCACCCACTGGTGGACACCTGGAGAACTGACATGGAGCAGCTGAGGGGCTGGTTCCAGATCGGCCTTGACCTGCAAATCCTCTCTCAGGCTGAGTGCTGGCCACCCTCCACGACTGCCTGCCTCCCTTGCCTGGTCTGCCCAGAGCCTCTCCTGGCCGCAGCCGGCCCCTCTCACCACCAGCCACTCCGGTGAAATGCAGCTCCAGGCTTTCTGTGCTGAGAGGAGCCCCAGACAGCCCTGTCAAGTCCCACACTATGACGCTTCCCCAAAGTGGATGGGACCTCATTCCAACTCCTAATGGTGGGTTAAGGCAAGTTATCCCCAAAGAAGATGAAATGGGTTTTTTGTTAATGAAAGTACGTTTTCAAAACTCGCAGGGAGCTCGGCGTCTCAGGAAAGGCCTCTCAAACCCGTGTGTCAGGCCGGCTCTGGGCTGAGGCCGCCTGAGCTCAACCCCACCGGACCGTGTTTCCTCATCCCTGTGCCTCATCAAGGGCACAAATGGGAATAAAGATAATTCCTTCCTCTGCCAGAATCATAACAAAGAATAAAAGAGCATCCTGCCTAAGACCTGATAAACCCCGGTACACGTCACCTAATGCCGTTCCACCGAATCAACGTGACGCCGGCAACGTGGGAGACTGCCACGCTCTCAGCGCAGCCGGACAGCAGATGCCTCTGCGCCTCCATTGCTGACCCAGGAAGCGAAGGTCCCTGGACTAGGATGTGTGGACCTGGCGTCCCGGCCCACACCCACTGCTCTCAAGGCGCAGGGCTTATGCCCTGGGGACTCATGTCCTCACTGCAAAGTAGGGAGGCTGGACGTGCTTCTTGGTTCCAAGACCCCACGGCCAGGCCCCTCTAAGGAGGCTGGTATGTGAGCTGACCAAGTGCTCCAAGCAGCACCGCTGGCGTGGGCCAGGGAGGACTGCAGGCCTGAGAAGACCCAGAGCACACTGGCCTCGGGAGAGAGCTCCACAGGAGGAGAGGAAGGCGAGGGAAGGACTGCACACGCCACACTGCCCTCCCCGTGAGCCCTTGACCACAGCGAGCCCGTGGCGCTGAAGCTTGCCAGCACACAACGGGCCACTGAGGTGACACTGGAGGCTGGCGCCCAGAACGGCCAACAAGAAAAGACAAATGGGAAGCATGAATATGTGGCCAATCATGGGAGAACCATGAGAAAAGAAGGGAGCCACTGAGGGAGGCAGGTGGGCCAGGTTGGGGGAGGGCCAGGTGCCACCCGCGCCAGCTCCAGGCCTAGGGCAGGGGCCCAGCCAACCTGCCTCTCAGTGCAGGAGGAACCCAGAGAAACGCTGCTGGCACCCAGCCCCAGGAGGGCCCCTCTTGAGCCCGGGGTGCCTCACACCTCCTCCGCCAGCTTTGTCTTGCGTTTGTTTGGGTTTGGGAATGTTGATTTGTTATCTTCAGAAATTGTTATGTTGCTGTAATAAATATGAGGAACAGGGACGGCACACTGCGGCCTCCAGACCAGGTCCTGCCCCTGGGCACTCGTTAGGGATTCGGCTGCACGCTGTCCCCAGCAGAGTTCCTGCTCCAAGGGCAAGGCTGAGCGTCTGTGACAGAGGCGCTGGGCCTCTGCTGTCCAAACTGCTCAGCACTGGGCCCTGTCCAAAAAGTCATCCTGCCCCCTGCTGCGGGGAAGTGCACAGGTCCTAAGCAAACCTGGTCACTCCTCAGTCAGCCCCTGGCTCGGAGGCAGAAGACGCCCCCACCTCCCCTGGGTGGCCGCTCTCCTGACTCCACCAGCTCTGCTTTCCCCCGTGGCCGTGCTTTCTGCAGCCTCAGCCTCTGCTGACCGGCTTCTCCTGCTCCATGCTGCATGGCAGCCCTGCAGGGGAACCCGCTGGGCACCTGGGTGGCTTCTGGTTTGGGGCTGTTAGGAGCAGTCACCAAGAGCCTCTAGTTCGGATCTCTGATGAACATCACAGGCATTTCTTCTGGATATTCTCTTGGGAGTGGAACCGCACACTCTGGAACTCGGTGTGTGGTGAACACAGGTTCTACCCATCTACCCCCACCTGGCTGCCTGCCGACCAGGCCCACAGGGCGTGGGGCAGGCAGGAGTGCAGACACCTGCAGAGCAAAGCAAATGCCAAGGCCACGTGGCCCCAGAGGCTGGGATCCGCACCCCCAGGGGCAAAGACCAGTAAGTATGGATGACCGATGACCATGACCAACTGCAGCTGCTCCAGAACAGCCCTTCTCCCAGGTCAGCTCCACCCCCCAGACATATAAGTCAGTGTCCAAACAGCCTGGGATGCTCCACACGGCCCGGCCTGCTTCTGCCCAGGGTGGCGTGCCACAGAAGGCCCAGGGCGTCCACATGCTCACTCATCCGAGTACAGCTCAAGGTTTCCCAAAGTCATTAGGCCGGAGAACCCCTCATGGACAGAACACCTGGAGGCCTCCCCAGAATGGGGATGCCAGGAACCCACCCTGGCTTCTCTGAGGTACCAAGTTCTGACTCCATAAGGACCCCCTGGCCCCGGAGGCTGGAACCCTGCTACGTGTCTCTCAGAAGCTACTGGGGGCATCCTGAGGATGGGAGGGACTCAATAGCCCCCTCTTCCTCCCACACCCACTTCACCCCACCCAGCCCACAGGAGGGGGTACTCACTGCTTTGGGAGGCTCCCTCCCCTGAGGTGGCTTCGGTGTCTGTGAAAGAGAGTGAGTGGGAAGAAGGTGAGCTAGGTGGAAGGCCCAGGTGACAGTGAGGGGAAGGTGGAGCGGTCAGCAGGGAGGGGGACCAGCCACCCTGAGTCTGCACCTTTCTCCCTGCCTGCCAGCCTCGGGGAGGAGAGGTGCCATCCCTTCTCCCCCTCAGCTTCAGAATGGGAAGCAGCCTCTGGCCCCACTCTGTCACCAGGAACACACAGAATGACAGGCGCACATGCCCTTAAGGTGGCCAACATACACAGTGCTGAGTGTCCTGGGAGGCAGGCGGCCAGGTGGAGAGCCAGGGAGCCCCGGAGCAGAGGCTGGGTGGCCAGCCCTGAGGCTCCCCTCGGTTCATGTGTCTCCGCACACTACGGAGGCCCTCCCCCACGGAAGAAAGGAGAGAGAGATGGAGAAGCCGGGCCCTCTGGGGACACCCGTGGGACCTAAGCGGGAAAATGGCAGAGAGTGGGAGGTGTGGCCTGGGACCCGCTCACCTCGGTGCGCCCGCACGTGGGTCTGGAAGCAGTTGTAATATTTGTACTTCTTGCCACAGATCCCACACTCATAGGACCCTGGAAAACAGAAGAGGAGAGAGGGGACCCATCAGCAGCCCTGCAGCGGTGCCCACAGGGTCCCAGGTTCCGTGGGCGATGCCGCCAGGCACTGCTGACTGCGTCACAGGACAGGAAGTCTCCCAGCCAGCAAAGAGGAGCACGGACCAGTAGAGACAGGCGGCCCTGAGGTCCTTATCCAGGTCTGTCTCCAACTTTGTGTGTGACCTTGAGCAAGGTGCCTCCATGTCTGGGCTTCAGCTTCCAAATCTGAAAGACAGAGGGGGCTTCCTGGCTCCCTTTCCTACTTGCGCCTGGGGAGGAGGGCGCAGGGATCGCACAGGGGCTCTGAAACGGGTAACTGCACCTCCAGGAAATCCTTCCCCGAAGGCATCCAGCTATTTCCAGCTACCCCTTTTCCAGGAGGGGACAGAGGGTAAGAGGCAGATTCAAAACCAGGAGGTGCCTCATCCTCATCCCTGTTCTGCCACTAGCCAGCAGGACACGGAAGCCTCCTTCTGCTCCTCCGCAGCCCTCCGGGGGCTCTGCACTGCCTGGGGCTGACCTCAGGCCCTGCCACAGATCTACTTGGCAAGGAGAGCACCCCGCCCCTGCAGAGGAATGGCCATGCACCCTCAGACAGAGACCAACGGAGCAAAAACACCTGACTCTGGCCCCCAGCCGGCCTTCCTCCCAGGAGGAACTGCAGAGAGCACTTCTAATAGGTCAAAGTAGGACCCCGCCATCTGCGGTGTGGGGTCAAGGTCCAAGGCAGGAAGCCAGGCAGGGCCATGGGACACAGCCCGCCAGGGCCCCTGGGAGCAGAGACTGTCCATCCCACTCCACCCACCAGGGCCCTCAAGGGGCTGGTTCCTGCTCTTCCCGACCGAACAGCCCGGGAACACCTACAGAGAGAGGCCCGGGGCCAGACTGGGTGCTCTGGAAAGGCTGGGGCAGGACTAGGAATCTGCCTTTCCTAGGAAGGTCCCCGGGGGATTCTGGTGCCCAGTAGCCAGATAGGGGGACACTGGCTTAAGGCGAGGCCTGTGATGGAGCTCAGCTCCACTATTCACCAGCTGGCCTCAGTTTCCTCTCTGGGAAAACTAGACAGGAGGCTGAGGTGAAGACCCAATTGCATGAGCTGGCTCCTGTCACAACCCCGGACACTCTGCTGAGGCGCCAGCCACCAATGTTGGCCGTCCTGGAAGCTGAGGCCCTTTCCCTGGGTGAGGACAGGAGGAGGCGGACTAAGTGGGAGAACGCTGGGTGCAGAGTGTGACTTAGCTCCGCGCGGCCGCCCCTGAGCTGCCTGACCTCAGACACATCCCTGCCCCTGCCCGGGTCTCGCTGTCCCCAGGACTATGGTCTCCAGCCCCGATGAGTGGGGTCAGTCGACGGGAGCCAGCCGGCACAAAGGCGGCGGCGAGGAAGAGCAGCCGGTGCCAGCGCTACTACTGTGGGTCACTCCGGGGAGGGCCGGGCGGAACCCCCGGTCTGCTATTTAAGGGTTTGCACTGTGTACTCCCTGTCACGTGGGAGAAATTCAAACACGCGGGGGGCCGAGTTCCCGCCACGCAGCTCTGTGTTCAGCCCTGTGACTGGCACCCAGTGAGGGCTCCGTAAATTCACGGTGTCGTGCTGCTGTGCTCATCTGTCACCAAGTGACAATGACCCTGACTCTCTTCTGGCCGCCGCCACCCCTCTTCAACGCTTTCTGCCAATTCCCCTTCAGCCGAGCGAGGATTTATTGAGCATCTGTAACAGGCCAGGACTGAGGCCCCAACTGTGAGCAAGACGCCACCCCTGCCCTCCCTCTAATGGGGAGCACGCAGGTCGCCAGGCCCGAGACAGACGGTGCCTGCTGTGTACCAGGCACGGTGCTGAGGCCCCGCGGGATTACCGCCCCGCCCGCCACGGATGTCAGAGGGAAAGCCTGAGGTGTGGGTCATCCTGGGCCTTGTCAGGGCTCCCCTGACTGGTGCATGATGAGCCTGGACCTGGACATGGAGGGAGAGCCGGGCCCAGCTACAGTGAGGGCGGAGTCCATGCAGTGGACACTGTTTATCACCAAGTCATGTCCCTTGTCCACCGGGCTTTATGGGCTTCTCCCCTGTCCCCGGAGAGAGCCAGGGCACAGGCAGCCCTGCTTGCAGGCCTCACACCACTCGGGTGGGGTGAGGGTCACGGGTGCAGGGTGCTCCTCAGCCTGTGGGCATGGACACCATGCACTGGCAGCATGGGCCTGCCCCTCAGGCTCCCACAGGTGGACAGAGGTGGGGTGAGGCTTGGGAAGAGCTCACTAGAGCTGCAGCCCCACTGGGCGGCCATACGAGTCAAGCTGGGTTCAAACACCAGATCACTGTGTATGAGTCAGGGGGACCACAGACGGGTCGTGGGCTGAGCCACACGTCTGGGTTCCTCTCTGTGAAACTGTGCCCACAGGGGAGTGGGGACCATAATACTGTGGGTCCTTATCACGGGGCACGGTACACAGGAGGCATTTGATAAATGATAGCTGCTGTTACCGTCAGCATTTACTTCCTGAATGCCTCCCAGGAAACTAGTGGATCATGGCCAAGTGAGCATGAGGAAGACCCGCTGGCATGGCCCGGTCCTGGGGAGGGACAGGCTGACGAGTCCTGTAGTGAAGGATGCCACTGCTGCTTAACCCGAGGTCTGCCAGACACACATGGCCTGAGACCCTCTCACCCCTGGCTTGTTTCACAGAATTGTGACCCAAAGGAAGGACTGCTGGAGGGGTCCAGGCTCCCCAGAATTCCAGATCTCCATGCTCCACCCTCTCTCCAGCGCCGTGTGTTTCTGGAGCCCCTGAGCAGATTTGCGCTCATGAGGTAACACTTGCAAGGTGACGGGCTGTTGGGGATGGTCCCTGGTGCCTGAGCTGCTGCAGGCCTGCTTCCACTACTTCAGTCACAGCCCCCTCATGCTGACCCGGATCAGGTCCTGTCCCTCGGCCATCACGTACCCGATGTACATCTCAACGCTTGGTCAAAAATCCAGGTCCCTGAATACTGTCCTCGCACAGATCCACAGCGGGGGCTGCCTTCGGACTCTTTTCCATCTGAATTGCATAAGAAATCAGAAAGAGCCTCAATGTTGGAGGATGCCAGGGAGTTAGGGAAGGGGCTGGTCAGCCGGGGGCACAGGCTGGACTTGGCCAGTCCCCTACACCACCAGGGTTTCAGTATCCCCAGTTGCACATCAGGAAGAGGGGCCACCTCCTCACTTAACAACTCCTACTGCTGGGCAACCTGTCGGGTCCCCCACATCCTCACAGAGTTCCCTTTCCAAGCTTCACACTTGAATAAATCCTGCTTCTTTCAAGATAAAAAGAACTCACACCGCCAAGGAGGCTGGAAACGGCAGAAAGAGGCCCAACAGGATAAAACCCCCTGAAGTTTGTGTGTCTGGTATACAGCAGACACTCAATAAATGACAGCTTCTGCTACCATTGGCCTTTCCAAAGTTTTTTTTCTTTAGGACTCAACTTCCTGAATGCATCCCAGGAACATGAGGAGCATGTTTTTCTCCATATCCTGGTGTGTCACATGATCGTAACACGAGTTTCTGCCCCAAGATTGCCCAGTAAAATGACTCTGCACAAAGATGTGCCCCATGCATGCTGTGCCTGTGTCCCCTGGCCACTATCGACCCCAGGCTAGGGTGGGGAACACCAGAGGAGTGTCTCTGTTGCTCTTCGCTCAGTCCCCTGCCCTGCTGATGCCCTGCTGTACATCCTCCTGGTTCTCTGGTCCCCAGCTGCTCCTGTCCCTTCCTGAACCTCGGCAGTCACCATCACCACGCCAGTGGTGCCAGGCGCTGAGTGACGGAGCTGAGGCAGGGCAGGCGTGTGCAGCAACTGCCCAGTTCACAAGGGCAGCAAGCGGCCGTGGGATCCCGACTCGGGCTTGTCACGGCAGCTCAGATCATCCTCACTCACAACTGCCGCACATAAGTAATTGTCATCCCCACTTTTCAGTGGAGAGAAGCGAGGACCAAAGGGCGACACTTCCTGCCAGGACTGCCGGATCTGCCACACCACCAGCTTCCCTGGGACAGCGCCTGAAGACAGTGCTGTGAGCAGTGGCCACTGACAGCTCACCTCCCTCCTGCACCCCGCAAGCTCCCTATTTCACGGCAAGCACGCAGTCCTAGAAGTGCCAGGGCTGGGTTCATCAGCCAGTGGCGGCTGAGGAAATGGGCTCGGGCAGCCTTCGGGGCTCCAGAGCCCTGGGTGCCAGGTCACTTCCTGGATGCAGAGCGAGCTCTTCCCTTTAGTCGCGGAGCTCCCCCTTACTCTGCAGGGCAGCGGAGCCCCCATGTGTCTGGTACCGCCACAGGACTGCCCAGGGTGCCCTGGCACGGCTGCCCGGGATGGCAGGCAGGGCTCCCCAGCATGGGAGCCCAGCCTCTTGCCCCCACCACCCCATCTGTCTTGTGCTGCAACAAGAACCCAGTCCCCAGCCCACAAGGCAAGTCCTGTCCACAGCTCCCACCTGCACCTGCCTGAGCATCTGGCAGGGACCTGGGCTCAGCACTCTCCCTGGAGCACTCCAGGGCAGCCCGGCGAGGCTTCAGGGAAGACACGTGCAGGCCTAGAGATGAGGCGGGCTCCTGAGGCTGGGGAACTCGGGCAGCAAACCTCAGCTCCCATCCAAGGCACACAGCCAGCTCTAGGGAAGCCCGAGCACCTTCAGAACACAGCAAATACAGCATGACAGAAATCCAAAGCAAGTGAGTGAGAGAAGGTCTCAGGTCAAGTGCTCAGGGGACCCCTGCCCTCTTGGTCCCAAGACACCATGGGAGCTCGCCCAGAGTTTGCCCGAGGACAGGAGGCTTGGAGAAGACAAGTAAGTGGACAGCAGACAAGTGGACAGCGGGCTTCGGAGGCTTGGCCTCACACTGAATGTCCTCTGAAGCAGGGTCTTTCAAGGGAGGACACAAATCCCTGAGGGTTGTAGCGGCTGGTCAGGGGACAGCAGCAGAGCAGTTGTAAGTCAATTCCCTGGACATCAACTCCCAAACATACTCCTAAAATCAACGTGCCAGTGCCTGGTGGCAGGTGGAGGCCACACACTGGTCCCCCCTTACACCCTCCTCTCACCTTCTCCCCCTTACAAACAAAAGGGTATCCTTTCCCCTCCCCTAATCCTGCCGCGGCGCCTCCCCGGGAAGAACCTAGGGGCTCCAAGCAGAGAAGATCTGAAGTACCAGGGTTTGGAAGGTGACTGGATCTAATGACAGGGGAAAATTCCATGTTTGAATCCAAGGATTTCCAATTCTCTGCTTTCAACCAAAATGAAGGAAGATCCTAATAGAGCTGTCAGCGACGAGACTGCTGAAAGTCTCGCCTAATGACAGACCCCCGAGTGATTTTTGGCACACATCTTAGAAAAAGTTCAAAGAACAGAGTGACATCACCGAGTGACACCACGGACACAGCTCCAGCCACCGCCAGCTCCTGATTCACACACTCCACCTTCCAAGCACTCCCCCGCCACCCTGCGCCCCGGGGAACACCAAGGACAGGAATGAGAGGAGGCTTGTCTCATTCCAGAAAGAAGAAACATGGATTCCCAGACACAGGAGCCAACGGAGAAAGCCAGCAAGCCCCGGCCGTTCTGTCAGGAAGTGTCTTTTTAATAATTTTTTACTTTTACTATTTATCTAAATTTGCTTTTGACGAATTACATGCTAATAACAACTCAATCTGGAAAAATAGTGTTTTAAAATGCAGGGCTTTATGATCCCAGGGATTTTTTCTTTTTCTTCCAGAAATTTCTACTTCAATTTATGTACCTCTTGTTGTGGTGGATGAGTGTGAAACAGTGATCAATAAAAGACTTTGAAGCATAAAAAATATATTACATTAGGATAAAACCCCGGGGGGAAGTGGACTGGAAATAAGAGTTCAAGGAGAAAAAGGAAAGATATAAAATACTCAGCTGTTAAAGATGAGCTTGCTCATATGTTTTTTAAGTGACAATGGCGGATATCAAATAGCAGTGCTGTTCAATGGATTCCCTTGGATATATTTAAAAAGAGAGATTCACAGCTTTATTTCTAAAGTACCACCTCTTTTAAAAAAAAAAATATTCCAGAAACCATATCCTTTGCAATTACTTAAACTTTGGATAAAAATGTTAGATGCCGACTCAAAAATGGGGAAGAGAACAAACACGCTGTTTCTCAAAACTCCCTCAGGAGGGAACAAAAAGTGTTTGACTCGCGGGCTGTTCAGTTCCTGTCAATCCCGGGCCCAGCGGTGTCAATGCCCTGAGGCCCGCATCTGCTTTGCGTCTTGGTTCCCCTTAAAACCCTCTCCACACCGATTACTCCACTCGCCCCAAAGTTCCCCCTGGAAAGATGGGCAGACGCCACCCTACCCGCTGACATCAGGAGGCGAAGGGGCTTATCCAAGAACCCACGGCGTGCGAGGCCGTCTCCGACGCACTGCCCAGGAGCCCCTTCCTTGAGACCACCAGGTGGAGAGTGAGTTGCAGAGACAGGATGAGCCTGGAGGGCCGCCAGGACCCCTCCCCTCCGAGCGGCTGTAGCAAAGAGCTGCGCGGTGGTTCTGGCAGGCTTGGGCGCGAAGCCCTGCCAACAACCCATTGAAACAGGAAACCGACTATCAGCTGGCACCGTGAGGCAGGCCTGGCACCTCCACTGCCTGAGTTTGTCACAGGCTGAAACCCACGTGGCCACGTCTGAGTGGCTGTCAAGCTCTCTGCGGCTCCTTCCAGAGCCTCAGCCTAGCTGCTGCCTCCGGGCTGGGGCTCCCTCCTCGTCTGCGCCCCTCCCTAGGTGCTCAGAACCTGCCTAGAAACCCTGCGGGTTCCTGACCCCAACTGGTCCCTGACTCCATTCCTATGCCCACCCACCCAGTGACTCCCTCTCCTCATCCATCTCCAGGACAGGGGACACAATCCCTTACACACCTATGTTCTGGTGCCAAACAGTTCCTCAGGCACCAAGTCCTTCCCATTACTGAACTGAAATTCCTTCTTGTGACCTCTCTGTACTGACTGGGCCTCCCCAGAACATGTCTGCTCATCTCCCCCGGCTCCCCATCCCCCCACACTTCCTCTCCCCAGGACACACAGTCCTTAGTTCTTCCACAGGGATCCTCCCCATTCCGAGTTAACTCTCTGGATAACCTGGCTGGTCCACATCCTTCACGAGAAGACGGGTCCAGCTGAGGCCGGATGGCCGGCTCCCTCCACGGGCCCCCACACCACCACCAGAGAGCCCAGAACCACTCAGGTCTCTGCACCTGCAGCCCCCAGGCCTCCTCATCTGAGCCTTGCTCAGCATTAAGGACCAACGGTCCCATGGCACAGAACAGAGCCCTCACTGCTCCATGGCACTCTGACCACCATGATGGGTGCCGGGCATCTCTATCTCCTGGAGCCAGGGAGGGCCCACAGGCTGGTTGCCCTGATTGCTGTAAATCCAGCTTGCCTCATGTTCGTCTCGGCTGGGGAGATTTCTACTTCCAATTTTCCATTCCTAGCAGACTGTCAGTGACTGCTTGGTGGGCCGGGTTGAGAAGGATTCCGAGGTACAACACTGCACAGTGATCAGTTGGCAATGCCATCAGCAGTGCCTGAGTTTATCACCCCTCAAAGAGGAGCTCCCAGGTCCTGTGTGTGGCTCAGTCACTCCCAGGGCTGCCGTGAAGCTGTGCCTGGAGCTGGTCAGGGGGCACCGGCATCTATCAACCTGCTCCCCTTCACTTCTGGTTTACCTAACCAAGGTCAAGTTTAGTGTTATCTGTGCTCTTCTTGCTCAGAAAGGAGGCTGGGGGGTCTCACCCCCAACCCCACACCAGCTCCAATGGCAGTGATTTTTTCCCCAGTGCTAGGTATTGAACCCAGGGGCATTCTACCACTGAGCTACACCCCATTCCCTCTTTTTAAATCGCTCAGGCTGGCCTCAAACTTGTGATCTTCCTGCCTCAGCCTCCCAAGCTGCTGGAATTACAGGCATGTGTTACGCACCCGGCTGGCAGTGGAGTTCTAAAAGTGGGAAATGCCCTTGTCAGCCCAAGGGCGTCTCTGGGAAGCACGGCAGAAGCAGCAGATCTGCAAAGGTGGCAGCCAGCATCTGGGCACTGAGGCCCCCGAATCTCAGCTGGAGGAGCTGCAAACGCCAGAGCCCTGGATAAGATCTGTGCTGCTGGGAACACCCTTTGTCTGATGGCCTTTAAAGCCCAGGGAGGAACTGGGAGGCTCCTTGTGGCACAGCACGGGATGACCAAGTAGGGACCCATTTCTATTCAGCAACGAGGTCCATCTCTGAGCCCTGATCAAGGCTGGGTGAGTGAAGCACTGACGTGTGCCCCCAAGGGCCTCAGAACACATGACTCCGCAGGCAGGGCCACCAGGGCACAGGATGTACAGTGGCCTGAGTCCACTTAACGACCCGGCTCTAACCAGCCTCTGCCCCAGCAGGTCCCCGTGGGTGCTTCCCTCCTTGCTTGGCTTTCAGAAGTGGGTGCGAGGAGTGGTGACTATCACCGCCTTGCTATGTGACTCTGGCTCTCTTTCTTTCCACAGGCATAGCATCGATCATGCCACTCTTTAAATCCTCGATACAGAATTCCCAGCAGCAATGGCTTGGACTGGCCCTCTAAGTAAAATCTACTCGCCACCTGGAGATGAGACAAGTTCAAAGGTTCCATTCCCACACTGACTTTTTCTTTCTACTTTTTCTTGTTCTTAATGCCTCTCTTTCCTGGAAAGGTCAAGCCAGCTTCCTCTGAGTCTGACCCTAGGCAGCAGCCACACCCTCCAGCAGGAAGCCTTCCCAGGGGGACGTGAGATGAGTGGCCATGGCCAGCAGGGAGCACTCTGGCCCTGCTGTGCTATGGCCTCCAAAATGGCGGCTTCACCTGCCCCTGGGCTGCTACAACTTCTTCCTTGAGCCTGTGTCAATACCAGGTGACTTAGATGCCTGCAAGATACTCAAAATCCCTGAATTCCCATGAGGCAGTACCAGACAGGAGCCCAGGGACTCTCCTGGAGCTGGCTGGCCTCCCCATCCCATCCTGTGTGTCACACTGCCTTAAGCTTTAGACTGGGGAGAAAGGCAGAACTACTACCGCTCCTCCCTCTCGAAGAGCACGGTCCACTCTGCACACGGGCACCAACACAACAGCCCCCGGGGCAGCTGACTAAGCGCGATGCCAAGTGCTGTGTCGAGGCATCACAGCGTCCTCATGTAACCCCGGGAATTTGCAACCGTGGGTGCTGAAGCACAGAGAGGGCGAGTAACTTGCCTGAGGTACCACACCTCCTACGTCAGAGGCTGGATTCACTCCCAGTCAGCAGCAGAGCTCATTCCCAGGCAACACCGTTCCCTTCCAGCGCTACTTTGAATTCCCACACCAGGAGGCAGTTAGGGTTAGGGTCTAGGACTGGGCCTCATTCCACAAATGAGGGCAGTAAGACAGACAGGCCAAGGACCTCATTGCTGAGCAGGAGCTGAGACGGAAACCAGCATCATGGCTGGCACAGGCTCGAGGACCCCGGGCTCTCCCTGTGCAGACAGCTGGCCCAGAAAGGCTCCCGACATTCCCCTGGCTGGGTTGCTCGAGGCTTCGCTGGTGGACCTGGACCCGCTCCATTCCAAGACTCAGACTCTGCTGCCCTTCACCGGGCAGCTCCTGGTAAGCACGTGAAGAGCTACTAATGAGCCTTAAGGCACACACCAAAGAGCAAGGGCATGCACGCCCTCTCCACCACCAACTAACAATTCCACCAGTGGGAAGCTCAGTCCTTGGCCTCAGGCAGGAACACAATGGCAGGAGGTCAGGTGCAACCCCTGAAGCACTCAAGCTCTGTACCAGACATTTCTGACTCACTGGGACTCCAGCAGTGGGAGGATGACTGTTCGCATCCTCCTTGAGTTTGGGTGGAGCCATGTGACTGGTTCTAGCCAATGGCTGTGAGCAAACTTAACACCTCTTCCATTTGGCTGTCGTGGATAATTGCCAATGTGAGTCCACCCAGAGCTTGTTTTCCCTCTACTCTTTGGATGGCAGAATTCCACTTAAGGACTGATTTTTGTCTGAGTCCAGAGGAAAGCAGAGCCTCGTGACCCATATGAACATGCAGTGTAAATAAGAAATAAACTCTTGTGTAGTTTTGAGCTGCCAAGATCTCTTATTACTTTTAGGATCTTTTGTTACTGCAGCATAACCTAGTCCCATTCTGACAGTTACAGTACCACTGCAAAGCCAGGACCTTGCAAGGTACTGTGGGCAGGAGTGGCAAGCAAGGAGACAGATATCAGGCAGGCCCTGGAGCTCCAAACTCTAGGGGCTCCTAATCGCCTGGCAGAAACAGACATAGTGAAGGTCTGCAATATAAAGAGACAGTGGGAAGTGCCCTGGTGAAAGACAGGGTGGAAAAATACCCCTCTGACCAGTGGAATCAGGGGAAGGCTTTGGAGGGCAGGTGGCACTGGTGTGGGCTAGATTAGGGAAATGGCAAAGGAATTCCCAGGAGAGGGAACAGCACAAGCAAAGAAGAGCAGACTGCTCTGGAATGAGAGGTCCCGGAAGAGGAGTAGGAAACGGGGCTATGGAGGACCTTGATGCCACAGCCTCGACTCTAGAGATGGAAGGGAGTCAGTCCCGAGGTCTACAGCAGAGAGGCATGGTCAGGGTTCTGCTTGTGCCAAGGTCCCCCTGTAGCCAGTGTGACACGCAGGCAATGCCGGGCAGGAGACACACGAGCACAGCTGTTAGAAGGTGCTGCCAGGACCGGGGTGGGGCTGGTCGTGGCCCAAAGAGCAGAGGAACAGTTAGGAGGGGTACGAGGCCAATCCCAGCAACTGAGGAGAAAAGGCAGCAAGACTTCTTGAGTTGAAAACAGGTGGAACAGACACAGGGAGACCCCCCAAGACTCTGAGGGTCACACCCAGGATGCACATCAGGCAGATGCAGGCGCTTGGCAGTGAGAAAAAGCTGGGCGAGACCCAGACCAGGAAGGGCAGGCGGTGGCACTCCCAAGGCCACACCAAGCTCAGGAACCGTGGAGGGTGATGTGGATGGAAACGGAAGTCCAGGGTCTGAGCAGACTGGGCGACACTGTCAGGCTGAGGACCAGGGGCTTCGTTGCACAGTGCAGGGGTTGCAAACTTGTGGCCCTTGGAAAGACTCAGTCCCACAAATATGTTCTGTTTGGCAGATTTCAAAAGTGCAATTTGTTGCCAATGTTGAAAGCCAAAGAATTCACATCGCACTGTTCATTTCTGGCGTGTGATTCGTGCAGAGATCTGGCAACGCTGAGCCCGGATCCCCACCAGGAGAACGGCTGAGGAGCAGCCGCCCCGTGTGCGTGGGGTGAGGGGGCTCCAGCTGGACACGGTCCCCACCACCTGTGCTGCTGGCTCCGCTCTACTTACACTAAACAAGCATATTTGTTGGGCCTCGTGGGCAGCTGAGTCTGTGAGCCTGGCAGTGGCGCAGGGAGCCCCGTGGGGGATCCCTGGGGAGAGGAAGGAAGAGAAGTCATTGCTAGAAAGCTGGTTTCTACAGGGCTCCTCCGGGCAGGGCAAGGTGCGGACGTCACTGACCTGATCCTGATCAGGAATCTGCTCAAGTAGGACCTGAGCTGGGAGCTGCCCCCAGGAACTGTGAGCAAACCAAGTGAGGGAGAAGGGCAGACAGGCATGTGGTGAGGGCCACTCTGGCCCTCAGGGGCACAAGGGACTCACTGGGCTCACTGAAGGTCCTAAGCCTTTGGCTTCAACAAGGGCCTGATGGTTGGGCAGGGTTTTGCCCCATGGGGCAGAAGGAGAATCGCCTGCAAACTAGACGCAGACCTACGTCCCAGGGACGCAGGCCTCACCCGAGGGTGGGGCAGAGGCCAGGCCTGGCCCCCAGGACACCAGCCCACGTTCCCACCCGGTCCTGGCCCTGAGCCTCACCAAGGGTCTGCTGGTTGCGGACACCGCCAATCACCACGCAGATCTCAGCAGGCACGTCGCCGGTCCCGTCCTTGCTGACCGCCTTCCTCTCCTCCTTGGCCTCACCCTGCCAGATCACCTCCTGAATGTAGTCGTCAGGCAGCTCCGTCTTGACCTTCACCTCCGTCATCGTACCCTGCTCGGCACTCAGTGAGGCCTCAGCTGGCACCGGCTCTGGGCCCTCCACCTTGGTGCTCTTCTGGCTGCGCTTCAAGCGCTCCCTAGGAAAGAAGACAGTGCTCAGAGTGGAGCCCAGACCTGCTCCCAGACCCACATGGGAGTCCACCAGCACAGGCACCACTGAGACACGTAAGGCTGCGTCTGCAGCGAACAGCAGGACTCCCAGCCCACTCAGCTTCCCACACAGTCCCCGTGGCTGCCCCAAGGCTCCCTGGGGCTCCATGAAACACAGTTTAAAAATTAATGGGCCAGTATGGCTCCAACTTTTCTCATTTTACAGGGCAGGGAAGTGGAGGGCTAAAGAGGTCCAGATGTGCCCAGAGGACTCCTGGCCTCTCGTCTGTACTGACCACGACTGGAGTTACCAGGGCCCTAACAGGGTGCCTTTGGCTGATGAATCTGCTTTTCTCAGACCTCAACGTGCACATGCATCAGCTGGAGACCTTGATAAATGCAGGTTCTGGTCCGGCCAGGCTGGGCCCGAGACTCTGCATTTCTGACCAGCTCCCGGGTCAGGCTGTGCCTGCTCCACAAACCACGTGTTGAGCAGCATGGGCTTAAGTGATCTGGCGCACACCAAGTGCCTCGTGCTGCGCCCTCCTTCATTGGCAGGCCGCCTCGAGATCTGGTCCAAGCTCTTCCCTGCTCCTGTTTTACAGACGGGGAAACTCCAGACCCAAAGGCTCCGCGGCTGTGATGTCAGGGAGCCAGCCCTCGGGCACGGAGGTGGCTCTCCAACACCAGAGAACATGGAGGCAGCAGGGCCAGCAGGGAGCAGGGCAGGGCGTGCGCTACTGAGCCTCCGTCATGGGAGGACACGGGGGCCGGGAGCAGAATCGTGACTGGCCCAGGTCACCACAAAAGCAGTGGCAGGCCCTGACGCCCACCCCAGAGCCAATCTCCTTTCAACGTGACTCTCCGTGTCACCCTGTGGCCCCTTGTCCTTCTGAGGTGGCGAAGCTGACGCCTGCACACAATGGAATCAAGTCACCCTGCTGGCCTGGGCAGGCCACCCTGGCCATGAAGACCTCTCCAGTGCCCTGGCGGCATCTGGACTGACTTCAAGGCACACGCAGGCAGGGCCACTGGCAAGCCCACTGCAGCACCAGAGGTGCAGGGCGGAAGATGGGGCCTGCAGCCACTCCATCTGTCAGGGGCCTGGGTCTCACCACACCTGCTGGCCCTCCAGCTATCTCCCAGGTCGGAGAAAGGTTGGGATTTTGAGCCAAGAGGGTGGGCGGGGGCAGTTAACCAGGGCCAAATAAAGGCCCCCTGGGAGGTGCTGCGGATCACTGTGCCCCCACCCCAATTCATACGTCCTCATCCCCAACGTGACTGTATCGGAAATGGGGTTATTGGGGGGCAGCTGGGGTTTAATGAGGCCCTCAGGACAGGGTAAGTGGCTTTACAAGAGACTGTTCTCTTCTCCATGCAAGGACGGTGTCAAGAAGGCCACCCACATGCCAGGAAGACCCCTCACTGGAACTGAACAAGCTGCACCCTGATGTCGGACCTCTAGCCTCCAGACTGCAGGAAAAGAAACTGCTGTTGTTAGCAAAGCTGCCCAGTCTGTAGTGGTCTGCTACCGCAGCCCAAGGGAGCAGCAGACGGCAGGGACAGCAGACGGAGGATGAAAAGGGAGGCTGGTGCACCAGCCCCAGACGGGCTCTTCCCCACTACAGAGCTGCGCCGGCCAACTCCTCTCCCAGCCTCAGTTTTCCCATCTACAAAAGGGAGCCAAAGGAGCTGTGGGTTGTAATCGAGTGCACCCAGCACAGGCGTGGGCTGCGACCCTCTCCCTGCTGTGAATGACAGGTGGGTCCAGAGGTGCTGCTCCCAGTGTGTCGCACGCCAGCACCTTAGACTCTGCCAGAGCTCTGGCTCCTTCCACATCAGGAAGCGAAAAACTGGATGCATACCCCCCCCCCATGTCATTGCCTTATTTAGGAAACACTTCACGCTCCTCCGGCATGCCAGGGAAAGTTCTCACATACAAACTCCTTCACCCCAGGCACGGCCCTGGACCCCAGGCACGGCCCTGGCAGGGGAGCCCCGTTCGCCTCCACTTTACACTCCAGGAAACCGGGGCCCTGACTGGCGGAACAACGTGCCCAGAGGCGTTGGGTGTGGGAGGTGGGACGGGCATCCGTCACAGGCATCACATGCTGGCGCTCAGCCTCAGAAGGAAGCCTCGCCGCCAGCCACCAAAGTCACCCACTTCTGGATCTCAGCATCCACAACAGAGTTGAAACCAAGTGCCTCTGAGCCAGAGGAAGGACGGCAGCTCCCTGGGGCCTCCACGGGGACAGCCCGGGCTAGAGTCGCAGCCTCACAGGCAGAGCGGCCTCCAGGGGCGGCTGGGCAGCCACGTGGGTAACAGGCCCGGCAGGTGAGGAGTCATGAGCAACTGCTGTGGCTGAGGAGGGGGAGGACATTCTGCGGCTGCAGCCGGGCACAGGCCCCACCTCTGGAGGCAGTCACCGAGGTGGGCTGACGTCCCCGTGGGACCAAGGTATGTCACACTGCGAGATGGACCAGGACCCGGCTAGGAAGGTGATCATCCTGGGCTAAACGGCGTAACTACCCCTCTCAGGTTGTGGGTTCTGCGTGACCGATAAACAGCACCCTCATCTCAGGGCTGCGAGGCAGACAAGGCCATGTCACAGTGGACCCGTGACAGTGCTGCCAGGGCAGGAGCTTCCCCAGTGTCACCATCCTGGGTTGTGGGGCAAGGGGGGAGAGGAGCCAAGGCTTAAGTGTGTCCCCCAAAGGCTCACGTGCTAGAGGTTTGGTCCCCAGTACGGCAGCATGAGAGGTGGAGACCAGCGGAGGTGATTAGCGTCACCAGGGGCCACCCTCGGCAGGGATGAGCACCTGTCACGGCATGGGTCAGCGCCCACCAGAGCAGGCTGCCCCACCACAGTGAGCCTGATCTCTGATCACACCAGCTTCCGGTCTCACCACGTGATCTCCTCCTCTTGAACATGTTTCCACCACTGTGACGCCATCTACCATGAGGTCCCGCCAGGATCGAGGGCAGCACCACACCCCTAAACCTCCAGAACCGTGAGCTAATGAAACCTCTTTTCTTCTTCTTTTTTCTTGTACCAGTGACTGAACCCAGGGTTTCAACTGATTGAACCACTGAGCCCCATCCCCAGCCCTTTTTACTTTATTTAGAGACAGGGTCTCACTAAGTTGCTTAGGGCCTTGCTAAGCTGCTGACGCGGGCTTTGAACTTGCACTCCTGCCTCAGTCAGCCTCCTGAGCTGCTTGGATTATAAACCTCTTTTCTTTATAAGGTACCCAGTCTTGAGTATTTTTTAATAGCAACAGAAAACAGACTAATACCAAGAGTGAGCAGAGGGTGCAAGGACAGGATCTCACATGGCACAGACTTTAGTGCACAGGTTGTGGAGTCTGACTGACAGACATTCAAACCCAGCTCTACCACTGCTGGATAATGCAACAGAGGCCTGTGAGGGAGTGAGGACCTTGTCTAGATCAGAGACAGACAAGCTCATGGAAGAGCTGGCAATGCACCATGTTTATCAACATGAGAGCAATTTCTGGTGCTCCCACCACTAGCTGAGACACGTGGTGCTAACAGCCAGCCAGTCCTGCCTGCCCCGAGGTTCACTGGGCATGGAGACAGGACAGGAGGTGACAGAATGGCCTCCTCCTCAGAAGCCTTTACTCCAGCTTTTTTCACTGCCCATGTGCTGAATCTGGACAGACTCAGTGTCCCTTCCTGCTCCGGAGCACTCACTGGTTCCAGGACACTATGGTGGGGAAGGAGGAGTGTGGAGTCACGTGCCCTGTGACCTTGGCAAAGGTTCCTCTCTGACCCTCGATTTCCCTGTTTGTCAGAGGGGACCAGGACTCCTGCTGGCCGCAGGGGCAGGGGACAACGCCTGTAAGGAGCTCAGCCAGGGGCCTGCATGGAGTGGAGGCACCTAGGCAGCCTTGTCCATGACAGTGACTTAGTTCATGACATCCTCCTTGCCTCTGGGAAGCCTCCGCAGCTTGCTGGAGTCAGACTCCCTCTGAATGTCATGTCTACCTCGCACGCACAGGTGACTCTCACGGCTGTCCTCCACAATGTGCTAATGACTCCATCTCGGGCACTAGTCACCTTTCTGACCTCCCTGTCTAGCTTCAAGCTCATCACCTCATTTTACTTCCTGTGCAGCCCTGGCTGCTACCTGAAAACATCTTGTCCATTTATGACTCACCAAGTCACTCGCAATGAGGAGCAGGTCTGATCCGTCTGGTGCGTTCCTAGCGTCCAGCAGGCACACAGTAGGTGCTCCATAAATGCTGTACTCAGTTAATGACCAAAAGAATACCCGCCTCCTGATAAGAGGGCATGACTCCAGCCTCCTGTGACTCCCAAGAGTCCCCTGAGAGGAGCACACCCTCCAGGGGGGTTTGCAGAACTGAAGGACAACCCTCTGCAACAGGCCTGGGTAGAAATGCATCATGGGAGAGGCCCTCTCCAGACACACGGCACAGGGCCAGGCTGCGACCTGAGCCCACGAGTCCAGATTCCCCATCGTCTGATGCTTCTGCAGAACTATCAGCCCCAGGTAACCTGGAGCTAGCAGGTAGGGAGCAGGGAGGGCGTGGCTCCTCCCCGGGGAAGGCAGCCTCTCTGTGGTTCCTTCACCCACACCCTGCACCCCAACACTCAGAGGCCACGCTTGGTGATGCAGCTGCAGCCGTGCAACCAGCCTGACCCCTTACTCAGCCCATGGAGAAAGGGAACCGCCCTCCTTCACCCACGTGCACAATGGCTTATGACACCCCTACCCTCCCACCGGGCCCCTCCTGGTATCAAGGACACAGGCAACTTCCTTTTCGTCCCCCGACTTCTGCACTTTAGATTTACAAGCCCAACGATGCTTTTCTCGGATGCTCTGCATTTAATTAGGTGTCCTAATAACAATGGAATTGCAGAAGTACTTATATCACTTTGAATTAGTGGTGCAGCTCCTTCTAACTTCCTTAAAAATTTTTTTTTCATATATCATTTTTTAAAATAGAGCTCATTATTTTAATTATATCCATTTAAATGTACAGTGGAGCCCTTGGATATTCTCAGCACGAATCATTAGGTATATTAGTGAAAAAGCACTCGGAATCTATCTACATGCTGACACTCCATAATCTATTCTATTTGTGTCGCTGTAAAATAGATTTATATATAGATAACTACAAAATAGTTGCTCAAGATATGCTATGAATTTTATATTTAACCCGAGTCACACTTCAACATAAAATCCAAAGTCGGGCACTAAAAGGATATTTTTCAGTAAGTACCTGCTATATGTGGTCACTGGTTACTGCTTACGCTGGTCTGCTGGGAGGGAAGCCAGACCGGATGGGACCGCGTCCAAGGAGACTGGGAGCCCTGGCCCTTCTCTCAGGCAATGGTCCTCAAAGTATGGTCCTGGAAGGACTTGGGGGTTCCACCACAAAGGCCTCAAGGCACCCACAGGCTGGACCGGGGAGGATGGTTTTTAGAGTCTGGACCTAGAATGTCCCCCAAAGGTTCACACGTGGAAGGGTTAGTCCCCGGTATGACAATGTTCAGAGGTGGGGCTTGGGGAGGGGACCGGACCATCTGAAGGCTTTACCTTCATCAGTGGATTAATCCACTGATGGATTCTAACTTGATGGCATTGCTGGGAGGTGGAAACTGGAGGAGGCGGGCTTTGCTGCAGGAAATGGGTCAGCGGAGGGGGGATCTCCTCTCCGGCCCCTTCCTGGATGTCTCTCGGCTCCGAGCCGCCATGACGGGAGCAGCTTCGCTCTGCCAGGCCTCAGCTCAGGCCCAAAGCAATGCAACCAGTCGACTCTGGACTGGAACCATGAGCCAAAATGAATCTTTTCTCCTGTAAGTTGTTTATCTCAGGGATTCTGTCACTGCTATGCAGGGTGTCGGATAGGGAGAGGCGCCGTTCCCTCCCCTTCGACATGCACAGCTTTGCCTTTGGTTCTGACATATGCACAACTGGACCTCTCCGTCTCTGTGATGGGGTGAATGTTGCCCCCACCCCCGGCAAAAAGAGATATGTCCATGTCCTGATCCCAGAATCTGTGAATGAGACCTTGTTTGGGGAAAGGCCCTTTGCAGATGTTAAGGGTGTTGGTACTGAGCTCAGCCTGGAATTACTGGGGTGGACCCAACATGCACCAGGGTCACTGTAAGAGAAGGGAGACCTGGGACAGAGGGAGGAGTCACAGAGATGAGGAGGAGGCGTGTCACTGCAGCGACAGAGACTGGAGTGCTGGGGCCACAAGCCAAGGGGTGCTAACAGCCACCAGACACAGGGGGAGGCTAGCCGCAGAGGCCTCCAGAGGGAGCACACCCCCCGGGCACCTTGCTCTCAGGCTGCTGGTGTCAAGAACTGGGAAACTACAAATTTATGTTGGTTTAAGTCACCCAGATGGGGGTCCAGTAGCCCCTTTACCTATGGGGGCGCGTCCCAGACCCCCAAGTGCATGCGTGAAACCACAGGTGACTGTACCAACCCCATTTATGCTGCTTTTTTCTGTGCCGTCTTGTTTTCTCAGTGTTGCCACACAGCACCAGAGTTATATATCCTTCCATGTTTTATACCCTGGTGCCTCTTTATCACTACCCTTGGCCATTATTAAGTAAAAAAAGAAGCACTGTGTACCAGTCAGGGTCGACCTGACAACCAAGAGAGGTAATAGGCTACCAGTGGGGCAGGGAGCACGCAGAGGGCGGACACAGGCATGATCCCATCCGTAGAAGAACGAAGCGGGACTGGGTTGAGATTTCATCACACCACTCAGAAGAGCAAGTAATCTAAAACTTATACATTGTTTATTTCTGGAATTTCCCATTTAATATTTTTGGAGCATGGTTCTGAAACTGCAAAAAGTGAAACTGTGGGTAGGTGGGAACTACTGTCATTTGTTATAGCAGCCACCGGAAACTAATACATTGTATAGGACTGAATTTGAAGAAATGGCTCAAGAGCAGTAAACTCATAAACCACTGCCCTCCACAACCCACAGTTTTCATTTAGTTTGTTCTTACGCATCCCCACTACTGAGTTGGATTGTCCAACGTGTGTGTGAAGACTGCCAAGGGGGGTTTTCAAAACCAATCTCTTCCTCTGTGTCTTACCTAATTCAGGAGATTACCCCCCCCGCCCCCCATCACACCTGGCACCACAAGAGCCTGTGGCCAGATGGGGAAACCAAAGCACAGAACAGGACCAGCATTTTGTTCACCCCCACATCCCGGACTCGACATTCACAGGTGACGCATGGCATGGTGACAAGCGTAGTCCAAGAAGCAATTCGGGCTCCTGTCCCAGTGCTGCTACCACCAAACCCTGCAGCCACAGAAAAAGCAGCCAGGGAACTTAACCGAGGACTGAGGCCCAGAGCCAGGCCATCTCCAGGCAGGCTGGAGAACAGGCCCAGGTGATGCGGGTGCCCCGTCAGCATTGCTCCTGGGCACAATTTCTACATCATTCCACCCCAAAATGCAGACACTTGTTCCACCAAAACACAGTAAACATGAAAAACTCTCAGCCCCCTGAACTTCACTCTGATTTCCGCTGCCAATTTCCTGGGCTGCCCTTTCTGGGACTGGAGGGGGAGGGTGTTTTGTTTTGTTTTAAATTCTTTTATGTTGCACAGATTGGTCATGAACTCCCAGGCTCAAGGGATCCTCCAGCATCAGAAACCACAGTAGCAGGGACAACAGCCATGTGCCCTTGTCACCAGCTCCCGGGACTCAGTTTTTCCATTTAAATGAGAGAGGGCTGGAATCAGGCGTTTAAAGCCCTGGCAGAAGCCAGCCCTCTACCCACAGGTGTGTGCTGTGCCTCTCTGCAGACACCTCCGCCTCCAGACCCAGCCGAGGACCACTGCACCTCATCCAAGGCACCTCACCCACCTGAGACGTGAGGGGTGGGAAATCCCCTCATCAGTGTGTACAGAAAACCCTGCTGAACTTCCTCAAGAACAAGACTTCATCAGAAGATGCCACTCTGTAGGAGGGGGGCTAATGTCTCAGGCAGAGGCAATACTCTCTCCAAGGACGCATGCATGCTGTGATGCGAAATGAATTAAGGCACAACCCGGCCTGACTCCAGGCCATGTTTAACCTGCTGCACAGGCTGACTTCAGACCAAGGCCTCCACCACTCCACCAGGCACCCTCCCACTGATATCTGAGTGCCAATGACTGCTATCTGCTTGCAGATGGTGGCAGGCCTTCTCCTTGGCAAGACTCCTAAGTCTCCTAAGGCTGCTGCCTCTACCACACCCCCAGAGCTGCTCTGCTAAGGCCCCTGTGACATCATGCTGTCAACCAATGGCCCCTCCCCATCTCCACCCAGCTCGCCCTGTCAGCAGCCTTTCACTGAGCCACCCTCTGCTCCGTTCAGCTCTTTCTTCACTTGGCTCTGGGTCAACTGAGGGCCAGGTCTCCCACCTTGGGGCCACTCCTGTGCCTTTTACCGAGGCCTCCTTGGAAGCCCCAAGGGTCAGTTCTAGAAGTCCTGTTTATCTACCCTCACCACCCCACCCTGCAGTGACCTCGTGAAAGCTCATTCTTTAAATATTAACTTTATGGTGATGAATCCCAAACCCTACCTCCAGCCGCCTCTAGCCCACAACTCCAGACCTGCACGACCACTGCCTGACACCTCCACTCAGGTGCCTCACAGGAGCCCCAGATTTAAGAGATCCCAAACTGAGCACCTGCTGCATCCCCACCCTTGTGCCAAGACGGGACAGTCCTGCTCCCCATCCCAGCGTTCTTCCACTCCACTCTCATCACAGATACCACCATCCAACAGCTGCAGCCAACCCCACTTTAAACAGCACCCCATCCCCTGGGCCAGTCCTCACTCTTCGCTCTCCCACTCCCTACTAAGGAACCCACCAGCACATGCTGTTGCCTCCACCTGCAAAATATGTCCAGACCCCGACCACTCTCACGCCCCACGGCTGCCACTCCAGCTAAGCCACCCTCCCTTCCTCCTGCCTGGTCGGATCGCCTTATGACCAGGCTCTCTTCTGCCCTGTCCATGGTCCCCAAATCTAAGACTGGCCAGAGCAAGGCTGTTTAACAAGCCAGGCCAGGTCCCCCCCGCCCCCGTGGCTCGACATCCATTGCCCATTCCTCAGTATGCACCCAGCGATGCTCTGTTACCCTCCATCCACGTCACCCCTGTTCACCAACTGGAGTGTAAACTACAGGAGCACATGACTTGGTCCCGCCCCACTGGAGCACAGGGCAGATGGTTAGTAGGAACCTGTCCACCCAGTGAACCAGGTAAGGTCAGTGTCAGCACCTGCAGCACCTGACACTGCAGGCCCTTTCTGCAGTCAACCCATCGCTGTCACCCAAGTGCCAATGGCTCCCCTGCTTTGGTGAATACTCAGCAACAAGCAGAATATTCAGAACTGGGTGATGCCTCGTTCACATGGCCCTCAGCAGAACAAGGGCTGGGGATGTTCTGCAGAGGACAATATTGTAAGTGAGGCTGAGTCCTTGAGAGGTGCTCTTTATCTTTATCTTTATCCTTTCTGATGAAAGATTTCCTAAAACTTATCAGTCTTCCCAATTTCTGAAATGCCAAGATAGGGTCCCCGGGTGATATCCTGACATCTTCTCTTGAGGAGGTATGGTCACTATGATGACCAGCAAGAACAGACTCGGGCCCTCAGGGGATGGGTGGCTGACCCTCAAATGGTCCAGGAGACTGCATTCCCATACCAGTGTTTCTGGAAATGCCTTTCTCCACTGCCCCACACTCCCTCAAACAACACTGACCATGGAAAGCGACTATCACGTTCTGGATGTGGTGGCCCCCTAAAAAGCTCATGTTAGAAACTGCAGGAATGTTCAGAGGCGTGATGAGATTATGAGAGTTGTAACCCCTCCAGTGAATTAATCCATCCGTGCATTAGCAGTCGGAATGGACGACTGGGTGGTAACGCAGGCAGGCGGGGAGTGGCTGGAGGAGCAGGTCCCTGGGCTGTGCCCTTGGGGGTTATATGCCTGGCCCTGGCTGCTCATGCTCTCTCTCTTCTGCCTCCTGGCCATCATGAGGTGAGCAGCTTTCCGTCGACACGCCCTTCCCTCCTTGGGCCCAGAGCCATGGAGCTGGCTGACCATTGACTGAACCTCTGAAACTGTGAGCTCAAAATATACTTCTCCTCCTTTGAGTTTTCCTGTTGGGTATTTTGGTCACAATGATGAAAAGCTGACTGACACGGTGATGACAGAACCGCAGGATGTGTCAAGAGTTTGCAGCACGCCAGGTGTGTCACTGCAAGCCGGGCAGTCAGCACCTCATAGTTCTGCATGACCCGTATACAGAGGGCATCTTCTGTTTTACAGAAAGGCATGGACTGGAAAAACAGTGCCTTCTCATGGTCTCTCGGCTTTCTAGTGACAGAAGCAAAACTACCAGGTCTCCCTGACTCCAAAGCTAGGACTTTGAATCATTTGGATAATTTTTGCTTCCTCTTCTCAAAAGAATTGAGACAACAATAAAAACACCTTTGAATGAATGAATGTGACTACACGCCAGGCGCTGCCAGAGATGGGGCACGCCTTCCCAGGCCACCACTAGCTCCAAAGTATCCAGACCTGGCACTCGGAGACGCTTGACACAGTGGCCCAGAAGTGAGAGGGAGGGCTCTGTCTCCACACCCGTGCCACCACGGGCCACTAGCTCTCCAGAGGCTGCTGGGCTCTGACGCGTCCTATGGATACAAAGAGCCTCCTGCTTCTAGCAACAGGGTCAGAAATTGTAACAGGAAAAAGGTGGCAGCTTCGAGCTCTCCTGGGAAGGTCAGGAAAGGGAGCCTGAAGGGAGACAGCCCACCAGCAGATGGGAGGAGTGGGCTCGGACCTGTCTTTCCACCTGAGTTCAAGTCTGCATGCGTCACCTGCCCCTCTGTGACCCCCAACTGCACTTCCACTATGTCATGATCACTGATGTATTTTAATAGTCAAGAAGAAAAGATGAGATTAATAGATTAAAACTATTAACCTATTAAACAACTCTAACCAGTCTACAAACTCAAAATAACCTACAATGCATAAATACATCATTAATTTGAGATGATTCTTAGGCACTTAATTTTCTTCAATGCACGGTGTCAGCCAGCCACAACACCAGGTAACACTGCAGTTCAGAGAGACATTAAGATTGAAATATTAAGAGTAAATTCCCTGGATAACTGAAACCTAGAGTGGGGGAAGCAGGGCCCTGGATCCCTGTCAAGGCACCCACCCTAGGATGAGCCTTGCGGCAGCAAGGACCAACAAAAACCGGGGACACGCTGCAGCCAGGCTCACTACGGGAGGAGTGCAAGGGAATGATGCAGAAGGTGGGCCTGCAGCCGCCACCCTCCTTCACCAGCCGCTCTGCCTGGGGCCTGAGCCAGCCAGCCAGTGAAGGGCAGGAGAGGCCTCCTTAGATCAAGGGGCTTTGGCATGGCACACCCAAGAAGCAACAGGTCCCATCCTCTCAGTGACCACTCGCGGTTGCTCTCATTCTGAGTACTCCGAACTGATAACCCCAGGTTCAGGAGAAGAACTGAATTTGCTCATGGAGCACCATGGCAGGCTGGTGCTGGGTGGGGGACTGGGCAGTTTCCCGAGAGACCCCCAGCTCAATTCCCTTGCGGGGCCACCCCAAGCTCAGGTGCCCTTTAGAAGCAATGACTCATGGATTTTTATGTATGAGAACTGTGGTTTGCATTTCGGAGACTGTCTCCTGAGGGTAAATGTAAAGCTGCCTGTGAATTTTCCAGGATCTGCCCTCTTATGTAGAATCTAGGTTTAGTGGTGATTGATTAAGCAGAGAGTGAATTCTGACCACCAAGAAAGCATCTGACCCCTTTGGATCCGTGTACCATCCCCCAGAATCAACCTGTAGTTTATGAGTTTTGTGGATCAGCTTTGCCCAGAGTTTGGCAGGAGTAGAATATCCACTTCTGGAAATCGAATCTGAGCTCCATGCACAGGAACATAAGCCGAGAGTCAAGACAAGGATGCCTTCTGCCTGAAATGGTCCCAGTTTCCAAATAATTCGTTTCTGTGAATACCATACTGTCTGCTGACTATCACTAGGTGAGTGTTACTGTGAAATTTTGTGCAAATGAAATTAATTCGCTCAAGTTGACTTCTATTGTATTGTTGGAAACCAAAATGCTAAGAAAGAAGATTATTTAAAGAATAATTATGCAACCACACACATGTGGTTATGATTAAATGGTCCACTGGTACAGACCTTGGTTTAAAGGGTGAGACTCGGCTAGATCTAAAGACATTTTACTACTGGAGTGAACTCGGAGAAGTCTATCTTCAATTTACTCCGAAAAAGAACAATACCAGCTTTCAGACATAAGCACAGTGGTGCACACCTGCAACCCCAAGGACTTGGGAGGCTGAGGCAGAAGGATCCTAAGTTCGAGGCCAGCCTCAGCAACTTAACAAGGCTCTAACTCAAAATAAAGAATAAAGATAGACTGGGGATGTGGCTCAGTGGTTAAGCAACCTGGGTTCAATCCCTGGCAGGAAGGAAAAAACAAAAAGAACGACACCAGTTACAACCTCAGAGGGATTGCTGAGGGGGGTAAATGTGATCTGCATAACCTGTAAGACACAATGACTGGATCCTGGCCCTCCCACAACCAAGGTCATGCCCACATATCATGTCACCTCTGCTCAATACACCCAGGGGCCCCCCGGTCTCCCATGGCCTTGCAGTGCTCACTCTTGCTCCGATGCAGCAAATATGCTGCAGTCCCAGGTCCTCTGCACCCATGTTCCCTTCACCTGGAATGCACGTCCCAAGACTGCTTGACTCGTCCCTCATCTTTTGGGGATGCCTCTCCTGACCTTCCCACATGAAAGAGGCCGCACCCTCTCCAGGTCTCCCTACCCCCCTCTGCTCCCCACGCTGCACCTGTTACCGCGGACAAGCATGTCGTTCATGTGTGTGTTACCTCTGTCCCACTCCCCCAGAACACGGCTCTGCAAGGACTGGGCTTTCTGTTTTGTTCAGAGCTGTGTCCCCAGCACCTAGGGCAGAGCCTAGCGCTTAGTAGGCCCTCAATAAATACTTGTGAAATGAATGCACGAGACTTGGTTTTACCATCTTCGCCCTCCAACCTCCCACCTACAGGATCCTGTTCAGCTGTTAGGCAACTTGACTGTTCAAGGAAGCAAGGGCTTGCGCAACCTCTCTGCCCGTTTCCTCATCTCTAAAATCAGGGGGTCGGATGAGATAACCAGCGTCCCTCCACGCTGAGACCTTCAACCCGCCGAAAGGCACCACTCTTCCTTCCAGCAAGCCTGCAATTGAACTTACTGGATGCCAAAAACTGCAATTCCTTTAGAATTTTCCCCTGCGAAGGCCCCACAGTCCCAGGACGGCTGGGTAAGTGAGAACTGGCGGCCGTCGGGCGACGTGAGCCATAACCTGCACACCAGGTCACCATTAACCCCGGGTACTGGATCACTGGTCTTGTAAAATCCACCCAGGTTGGGTTACAGGGAAGTAAACCAGACCACATTCGGCTGTTTCTTCAGATCAGAAACACACCTCTCCTTGTCCCCCTCAATTTAACACTAATTCCTTAGCAGCCCGTGCTGTTGGTTTTGGGGTTTAGCCAGAGGCCCTCTGGAGAAATAACAAAATTGTGTGCTCCAGGCCAAAAGGCGGGCGGGGATAAAGCAGCGCCTGGTGTAATAGCTGCACACACGGGCAGGGCCGGAGCCAGGGCGGGGGTCCTTCCAGGTCATTCCTGCCCACTCTGATTGGAGGGAACCCTAGCACCTCCGTTTCTCCATCGGAAACAGAGACTGAATGAGTTCCGAAGTGCCTCAGAGTGTCCACCTGCTAAAGCCACCTGGCCGGGGTCAGAGTCACCAGTGGCAAGCGAGGGCCACTGCAATGGTTCTCCCAATGCTTTAGTGTGTCATTCACGCCTCAGGACGTGGAGTCAGGATCTGGCCATTCTGGGCTGGCCTTTCAAAGAACGCTACTGGTTTTAATCACAGAATCAAAATAAGCTCACCTGGGAGCACCCCCAGAGCCCACCTTCCTAGCAGACCCTGGTCCCCAGGACTCCTGTGACTCACGTCAACTGACCACCGGAGAAGCAGGAGGGTGGAGCAGAGAGGCGCAGGCCACACCCGAGAAGCCAGACTGGGAAGTGGTGGCTCTGCCACTTCCTTCTACAGAGCAGCCTCAGCCCCACCAGCCTCCCTGTGCCTCACCCCCCTGTCTGTAAAGTGGGCATGCTACCAGCACCTCCCTGGCAGGGTCGTTATGAAGATCATTAGCTCAGCTGGAGGCAGAGTCCGGCTAAATGACGCTCCTCACTGAAAGGTCACACAGGACCCACAGGTCTGTGCTGCCCTCCTGGTGGGCACCACAGTACCGCGGTAATAAGGTTCAGTCACTGAGAACAGGTAGTGGAGAGCCCAGGCTAAGCGGAGAGCAGAGATGGTACCACATGCCACCCTTCCCTGTCCCGTCCAGCTGGCACATCTAACTGACCTCCGCTCGTCCCCACCGACCACAGCCCCGGGCTGGGAACACTCAACCCGCCGCTCCAGGCTGCCACGAGCACCACTAGAAAGCCTGCCTGCACCTCTTGGCCTCCCATTACCAAGCAGAGCCCCACGGTGGGCGCCTTGGAGGCAGAGTAAGGGGAGGGCAGCCCCACCACAGCGAGCGGCAGGCGGAGCTTCGCTCCCGTTCACTGCAGTGGACCCAGCACCATGCCAGCCGCCCAGACGCTCCTACATGTCTGCGGGGTAAAGAGATTAGCTGAGCCTGACCTGCTGAGCCCACAGCACACAGAGTGCGTGCACAACGAGGACAGTAGGAAGGCGCAGTGGCGGACCAGACCCTGGCTCGAAGGTGGGCACCAACTCCATGGCCCCTTCCAGTCCTGACTTCTAGTCTAAGGACTGCACTGCCCCAGAGGCCACAGCGTCAGGCACTGTTCTGGTACAGAATCCTCCACCAGGTGTCCAGGAAACAGGATGTTGGGCAGCTGCGGGGCACCCGGGTTGCCATGGACATGCATGGGCCCAGGTCTGCCTCGCCCGTGTGGGCTCTGCCTCCTCCCTCCCAGCCCACGTCCCCTGCCCCTGCACCACCCCAGTCTCTCCCCTCGTCCAGTGCATGTATCCATTGACACCCAGAGTGCCTGCAAGGGTCCAGGCCACTACAGTGCCCAAGACAGATGTGGCCCCTGCCCTTCAAAGCTGCCACTCCAAGAGAGAAGCAAACAAGTGCACATACACAAATAACTGAACAGTGTAGGAAGGCCGGCTGTGAAGGCCACAGGCCAGGGTGGCCAGTACTTTGAAAAGGAGGAGGGGAAAGCTTCCTTGAAGGGAGGACTGAATCAAGGGCTGGAAGATGAAGGGCACCAACTACGGTGAAAAACAGCATTCCCTCCAGGCATGGTGGCTTGTGCCTATAATGCTGGCTACTCAGGAGGCTGAGGCAGGAGGACTGCAAGTTCAAGGCCAGCCTCACACCTAGCAAGATCCTGTCTCAAAATCAACAAAGCACATCCCTTCATGTGTGCATGCATATATTATCCATGGCTGCCCTCACACACGCAGACAGGGTTGAGAAAATGTCAGAGACCACGTGGCCAACAAAACATCTGCCAGGCCATGCAGGGTCCTATGGGTGGCAGGGACCTCCTGTCTAACGTTCTGGTCTTAATCTACACTGCAAATGCTGCCGGGGTGATCATCCTGGAACACAGAGCCAAACACATTATCCTGCCCAAAGAATTTCAGCATACTCCACGGATTCCCTAAGTGGGTTTCAAGGAACTCTTGCTCAATGGCATGAACCTCAATAAAGGGTCCCTCAGTTAATGAAGCTTGAGAAACGTGACATTCTCCTCTCTCTCTCACAGATGTTCCCCAGCATGCACATTAGTGCATTAAAGGCTCTGAAAACTCCCACTGCAGAGAAACCTGTCTGACTTTAGCCCGCTGTCCTCCAAATCTATTTGGCCACAGAAAGAACCTTTCATCCCCCGACTCCACCCTCCACCACTGCCACCAAATCTGTGACCATTTTAAAGACCTTCTGATCCCTGGGCTAAAGGGCACACTTTTCTGTTCAGCATTGACAATCTGACCTCAAGTCCAGGAGGGGATTCTAGAGCCCAGTCCAGATATTATGTATGTGCAAGAGTCAACTCTGTCCATCCTCTTCCTTCTTCCTGCCTCCAGTGCCCCAAGTGAAGGTCACCTGATCCTTCCAGTTCTGCTCGCCACACTGGAACAGGAGCAGCGTCAGTGCTGACCCTGACCAGGCGCTTACCTGGGCCCTCTGGGATCTCTTTCCCCCTTCTGGTGGCAGCAGCTCAGCTTTCCTTTAGGACCACCCCTCCCGCATCTCCTCCCAGCTCCAAAGGTGAGGAGGGACGCCTGGCCTGGCTCCTCAGAGCATCCCACTGCCCTCGTCTGGAGTAACCAGCACAGGAGGCCGGGCAGAGGACCTGGGCACAGGAGCCCAGTGCAGGGCAGAGATCCACACGCAGATGGGGGGCTTGCCCTGGAATCCACACTGCAGCAGCCAAGCTCCCCACATTGTGCTTCTTCCCCAAGCCTCCCAGCTTGAGGTGCTAACGGCCATTCAGGAACGCGTCATCCTTGGATTCTAGTCATGGATGCTCACAGAAGGCACATGGAAAAGGCCGTCCACAACCTCACAGCCTCAGTGAAGTGTGGCTACTTCTCAGCCAAGAGGACTGGTCTGGACCACCCAGTCTTTCAGGTGGAAGGAGAGGATCAGAAAGTGGCAGTTGTTGGTCATGAAGACCTGGGATGGGGTGGGCGGGGTGCTGGGGGCATAGGGCATACCTGCTGGCAGTGCTTTTCCTTCCAGCTGCACTGGCTCCGTCAGCCTGCAAAAGAAATCCAAAACACCCACGTCAGCCAGGCAGGAGACACGCGGATTCTACCCACCGCCACCCACCAAGCTCCCGCTGAAGACCCATCTTCAAACAGAGGGGTGAGCAGGCCACAAGTCCCCAGCCCATTCCTCACGTTAGAAAAACCTGCCCCTAGTGGTGAGAGGGAGTCAGGCCCTCTCTGTCCCCATCTGCTTGTCCCTTTAAATCTGGAGAGCACCCACTGCCAACACAAACCAAGCAACCGCTCAGCCCTGGGGACTTGGTGAAAAGTAAGTAACCAGTTAAACCTGAGATTGAATTGCACCATCTTTATTTTCAGCTGGGATTTCCAATAAAACAGTGGCTGCAGATTTATTCCCACCAACCAGAGAGGGAAAATCCTATTATGTTAAAATATTCTGTCCCCCAAACCTAGAAGCGGGGGGAAGGCCAGAGAGTCCCAGTTCTTAATCTCTTTTATTTGGGGGTGGGGGAGGGTGGGATAAGGCTGACCAAATGAAATTTTTAGGAATCATAAAATTCTGGTTAGAAGGAGAGACTAAGGCCCTGGGCACGGAGGGAGCGGCCTAAAGTCTCATGAGGACCAAATGACACACATCTGGGGTCCCGACTCTCAGGCCAGTGCTCAAGAGAACCTAGATGCAGACGAGGAGCAATGCCAAGGTCCTCAACCACCACCAGGTGACACGCAGTGCACTCCCCAGCTGCCTGGAAACTTGTGACGCGAGGAACCAGAGTCAGGATAACCTGGGTTTGAAACCCAGCACATTAATAAACTCAGAATTCTTCCAAGTGTAGGAGGGCCATGCTGCCCATGTGGCAGGTGTGTGGAGCCCCCAGTACTCAAGCACCCCACATTCTGCTGTGAAACATCTGCACAGGCGACCTGGTGGGTCGACCAGCCGATGACCTTAAGTAGCCTCCCTGCCTCAGGGTCCACTGCTGCGGCTCGCAGGTGATCATGCTTTTGTTCCTGGGCTTTTCAGATTTCCATACTGTGGGTGAACGATTGAAGACCGAAAGTAAAAACAGCAGCCACCTTTCGATGTGTGCTTAGAAGTTGCAAACTAGCTACACTAGACGGCGAACTTCGGTAGAACCGACAACGTATAAAAATAAAGGATTTTATCCTCCCCTCACCCCAAAAAAGGCCAGATTCCCAATTTCTCTTAAAAATCCAGAAATCCCAGTGACACCTGGTCCCACAGTGACAACCAGCTAGAGCTGGGAGACCTGTTTCTCCACAGTCCCCACCCTTCCCTCTTGTCTTTCTTTGGGCACCTGCCTGGTCCTGTGGATGCCACCCTGCTCCTGATGGAAGACTGGACCACTGTATGTGGACATGAGCCCACAGGTAAACATGCCCTCTCTATGATGAAGACACAGAGGGTCCAAGACTTTCACTTACTGAAAGTCCCACAGCTACAGGCCGGGCTCTGGTCACTCTGAAGGCCACCTTCAGCAGCTCTGCAATATTTTATCTCCCACCAACATTCAGGAGAACCAAACAGGAAGTGGGGTGACGCCACAGAGCCACATTTTCCACACAAGGAAAATGGAAAAGTCAAGGATGAACAGGGAGGGAGAGGTGCCAGGGGAGGGAGAACTTGAATGGGACATGGGGACATGATTTCAGCAGAGCAGGCAAGAGGTCTGCCTGCCACGTCACTGGGAGCAAAGGACAGGATCACTTACAGCCTCCTCCTGCCACCCCGCATTCCTCCAACCCGCACACGGTGTGTCACAGCTCAGGTCCAGGACGTTCATACACAGTTTTAATGTTGTTGTTTTTTTCTTTCTCCATCACAATTTTCTGCAGCCTTGACCAGGTCAAGTGCGGCGAACCGTGACCGAGTGCCTTTGGCACCTCATTGTCTCCACTGTTTCTCTTTTACTGAGTTGGTGGCACTTCAGTTTCAAAGCACTAAGTCACACTCGTTTGTTTTCCACTTGGTTTTATAAAACAAAGACAAAATGCCAATGATACTCAAAGAGTTGTCGGAACAAGTTGTCGAAACACAGGTGTCTCTGCAGAGGCCCAGGTGGTGGCACTGACACTGGGGTACTGGAGTGGCCGGAGGAAGGAAGACCACCTGGGCGGGGTCGGGTGCGGGATGTCCCGTGAGTGGCGATGCGGGAGAGCCAGCCTGGGGTGGAGTGCTGACGCGCATGGACCGAGGGAGACGTCCACCACAGCACCTGTGGGCACCACAGCCCTTGGGCCCCTCCAGCTGGTGACCTGTGGTGCCGAGAGCTCAGCTCTCCAGAGTGGCGATCCGCAGCACACAAGGCTGGGTTTGTCTGTGTACTTCACAGGGGTCCCTTCTCCTTGCATTAAGCTTGACTTGGGTTCTGCCATTTTTCTAGACCAAAAGGATTGAACACTAGCAACTTCTGAATCCCACCTAAAATGCGAACCACCTTTACCAGCACCATTCGACCTCGTTCTGAACCTGAACTGAACTCGAAGAGCACAGGGCTCAGGGTCTGAGTCCAGTCGCGGTGTTGCCACTGTCTAGCTGCGTGATCTTCAGCAAGTCTCATGGACTCGAGGCCCCGGTCTCCTCATCTGCAACTCAGCAGGATGCTAACTCTAGGACCCACCTCACAGGACTGGTGGGACTTAGCAAGATAACGTAAATAAGGTGGCAGGTGAACAGAACTCAGCACAGGTTCAGCTGGGATCATTAGAACCACCACTAGCAACCCTGGATGCAGTTTCAGAGGCCGTTTGTCCAGTCCAGGAAACAGAGGCACCAGCAAAGACAAGTCCTTGTACAAGATCACACAGCAGGTGAATGAGGGGCGGGGCCCACTTGGCTGCCCAGAATCCCTTGCTGTGGAAGTCAGCCTCTGAAGGTCCAGCCCACCACAGCACTGGCTTCACCAATGGGCGGGGCACCCTCAACTCAGAGCACAGGTGCAGCACCAAGCCCATGTGGGGCCAGCAGTGACGGCTCTGGGCACGGGACGCACTGCTGTGGCTGTCACACCTTCCTCTTGAGGGACGATGTGCTCCTGATGCAGTTTCTTGCCCTGGCTCCCCGGGGTCTCACTCTGAACCTCTTCCTTTCTCCGGACCTCAGGTTCTTTACAGGTGAAAATGGGAGAGGGGCAGAGGGCTCCCCACCTTTCCTTCCATCTCTGCCCCTCCATGTTGAGCTGACCCAACCCTAACAGTCCCCTCTACGGCTAATGAGATATGGAGGGCACAGAGGACCGACGGGGACCTCCTTCTCACTCTTCCACAGCTGGGGGCCATGGAATCCAAGTCCTCCAGCCCCCACCAGAGTGCCCGCCCCCATCCCTACCCTACCCGTTCCCTATTCACCAGCCTCTCCACAGGACCTGGGCAAGGCTATTTTTGGTTCCATTCGACCTTCCTCTTCCCTCCCAAATGAATGTTAAGTTGTTCTTTTCCATTCTCTTATTAAGGGTTTTCTTGGAAAGAAAATATTATTCCAAACCCAGAAATTTTATTTCTAAATTTGTGCAAATGTAAGTTGTAAGACATTAGCTGCATTTCACATTTTGTGCAAATGGCAGAAACAGGCAATTCGTGTGCTACGGGATGGGGGCTGGCCAACGATTTCGATAAAATAAACCCTTTTTTAATTTAAATGCTAATGCACTGAATTAAAATTTAATAACTGAGGAAATTGAAAAGCCGAGCAGGAATATTGGAAATAAATCCAAGCAGAAACAGCTGAAATTAAAAATTCTAGAGAGTGGGAGGACAGCAGCTAAGCTGTCTTATATGATTACATTTTTTTTTTTTTTTTCTGAGAAAAAAAAAAAAAAAAAAAAAAATCCTATCTCTCGCTGGCTCTAGGGCAGTAAATCCACAGTGCTGTGATTTATTGCTCAATTTTCCTGAGGGAAAAAGGCTTTCTTTCATGCTGAAATATTTCATAAATTTCAAGCCAGCATAAATTCTTAATTTAAAAGTTATGGAGGTCACATTTAGTGCACTGGTACGGTTCCAAAATCTTAAAGGAATAGCAGCAACCAAAAAAAAAGAAAAAAGAAAAAAAAGGAGGGGTAGAATTTGCTTTTTTTTTTTTTTTTTCCATTTTGGTTTTAATTCACAAGTTGAAATTTCATTATTAAAGATTCCTCCTGGATGGATAGAACCCAAGCATGTGGGGAACTGATGTGTGTTTGGAAATCTGCTATAAAAGATAAAGAGATAAAGATTTAATTCAATTATAGAAAGACTTTTTTTTTTTTTTTTTTTTTTTAAAGCCACTTGAGGAATTTCTGGTAAAAATTTCCTCCCTTCATTGCCCGGGAAGGGGTGAGGGTGGGGGAGGGTGGCCAATGTAATTGCTTCTCTTAGATCTCCAATCTTTTGTGCACACTGATATATTCATTTGTTATACAGCTGTTCAGCGGCGGAAAGAATGCTGGGGCGCCCATAATTCTAAGCAAATCAATCAAAAATTAATGATTTGTCATGCTTGCACAATGGAGGAAAAACAGCTCCTTGGGTCCTGGCTGCCTGGTCTCGAAGAATAAAATGCCTTTCTGTGATAAGAGAGCTCAGCCAGAGGCTCAGGGAGGCTGAGGTAGCACCACACACACGGGGGCCCCAACCCCCCCCCAGTTCTGTGAGGATGAAAGGGCCACCATCTTGGAGTGGGCATGTCCAAGATGGCGCCTCAGCCAGTCAAGCCCAGGACGGACCCTGCATAGCACATTTCCATGGTGGTGTAATTAGGATCGTGCCTTTTCCCTCCCCCACTGCAACATGAAAATCACTTCCTCTTGGGAGAACGGAAGGACGGCCCCCTCCCCCCACTATTTAATTTGTCCCTGTTCATTGTTCTCCCAACAGTGCTAATATACCACCATCAACGCTTTCCACCAACTCCAGGGGACTGAGACCAGTTCCTGCAAAACCCACAAAATACCCCCGCACCGGATGTCACTCCTCCTGGGCAAAGACCACATCCCACAAATGACCAAGTCTCAAACACCCAGCTCAGGGGTTGGCATGGGGCAAATATTCAGCAAATATTGGTGAATCTGTTCATTGGGATTATTTCTCAGGAGATAACTGATAATGAGGTTGTCTACATAAATGAACTGCATTGGCAATTACTGGGATGAAATACATCAACTGATCTGTAACCATCACTTCCTCCTTTACTCCCTGAGCAGATATAGTTCTTGAAAACCTACTACGTGCCAAGCACTGTGCTGGACTCTGGGTGGGTAGTCTTGATTCCACTGGAGAACAATTCCAAATCTCCAGGGGTCCATTTTACAAAGACCCAGTGGTGGCTGCTAGGTTGGAAAGAGGCCATGCAGCCGGGAGAATGCAGGAGGCTGCGAGGATCTGGATATGTGATATGGTGGCCCAGGGGCTGGGGTTGCAGTGGTGACGGGAATGAGGAAGTGTTAGCTTCTGAATAGGCAGAGTCCATGGGACTTGCAGATGAACTGGGTGGGGGGTGCGAGTGAAAGAGTCAAGCAAGATGCCAAAAATCTTGGGCAACACCATCAAGACCTCCCAGGGGAATATCATCCGTCAGCACAGCACCATACAGATCTCTGACAAGGGAAGGGAAGAGAATGCAGGGAGGACAATGCTCCTCTTCTGACCATGAATTAACCCAGCACCCAGAGGGGCAAAGGTCTTGCCCAAGGTTGCAGGATGGTTGGTGGCTTGGCTGAGCTCACACACCTTCTCATTCCACGCCTGTGGTCATTTCCTCTACACACATGGCCCTTTGCCTCTGAAACCCTGGAATGAAGCCTGGCCCCAAGCAATGTGGATGAACTGTTCCCCTGTCCAACCTCCAGGCCCCCCAGACACATAGGCCTCACTTTTATTCAAGGCTATGTCAAGGCTGAACAGTGGCTTTGCAAGTTATAAGACTGCTCCTCTCCAACTAAATGTATTATAAATTCTCTAATTAAACCGTGTCTCTAATTATGATTCTAACATGTGGTACTTGGTTTTTAATTCTGTGTTTTCTTTCCCAATTGAACGTGGCTGCTCAAAACCACTGACTGCCCTGGGTTCCGAGCCTGAGGGGGAGGCAGAGATCCTGGGTGCAAAGAACTAGTACTGAGTTGGATGTGTGTTGTTTTCCAGTAAATATTTATAGGGTTCATTCTAGGTGTGTGATTCTGAGCAAGGTCTTGGGGGTTTTCACATGAAAATGAATCAGACATGGTTCCTTATTATTCTCTCACCCAATCAGTTCTGTGTATTAATATTAAAGTGCCTACTATGTGTTGGGCACCAGGACAGTTGGGGACAGAGCTCAACAAGAACAATCAGGGTGACAGGCAATGATGGCTTAATGACTCAAGCTATCTATTTATGATTATCGACTGGAAACTGAACAGAAAGCACCAGATTCCATGAGCAACTTTGAGAACAAGATCCAATAAGACTGCGGGGTCAAGAAGGGCCGCCTGAGTGAGGGGTGCTTGAGCCGGAATCACGGAGCTCATGCTCCACGGGCAGAAAAGATAATCTAGATGCCAAAGAAGCCCACTGACTGGGGGAAGACAGCAGCACCCACCACCTTCAGGGCGTTGAGAGGGCACCACCTTGTCCAGCTGGGAGCCGCCCGCTCAGCCAGGCAGGGCTGAGGTCTGTTCTGATGGCCTGTGTCTCTGGGAGCGGGAACCAGCCCACCCACTGTGAACAGTTCCCCCACCGGAGGTCCCGCCCAGACTCCCAGGCCTCCATCTAGACTTGGCATAAAGGAACGATGCTCTGACCTTTTTCCCTCTGATTTTGCCATGGAGTGGCAACAGTGCTCCACAGGAGACCTTGTCCCCTAACGAGGGTCAGGCAGAGTCCACAAGGGAGGCCTAGAGACACCACCATCGATTGGCCAAGCTTCCAACCACAAGGGAACACAGGGGAAAGACTAATTTCCTCCTTCTCGCAGCGATGGTGCCTTCTGCCTATGGTCTCTGAGGTTAAATATCAAGAAATAAATCAGGTCTCCTTGGCACAGAACCAACCTGGGTCCATTTGTTTCCTGGAGCAGGGCAGGGGGTGTTCCTGGGTTCTTCTCTTCTCTACCAGCAGCTGTGCCCACTGGATCTAGACCCTAATAACTGTCAGTGTCACCAATGGCACGTCAGTCACTGGTCAGCACCTGCACACCAGGCGGTCTGAGTCTGAGGCTGATGGGCAGCCCTGAAACACCGTGGGCCCCATATGGAGAGGCCAGCAGCAGAGGACCCAGAGCACAGGCCACTGTCATCTCCCAGGACAAGAGCTGAGACCTAGAACAGTGAAACCCAGGGAGGCCGGTGGGCTCTGAGCCGAGGGGAACTTAGGCCTGGTCTCCCTCCCAGGGCCAGCTGCTGCCCTCAGGCTCCAGGACCACATGGGCAGAAGGAACCTCTGGTCAACGCAAGAGCGGCCATCCTGGGACTCAGCCTGGGTGCAAGGCCCACCGCTTATCAGTGAACCTCTGACCAGTCAGTTTTGAATTGTCAGTTGCAAAGTGGGGGTGGGGGTTGGGGGTCCTAGTGCCCACCTCCCAGGGTTTCTGTGAGGTGAAAGGCACCGATTCGCCCCGTGCCTGGAATGGGCTTTCACATCCACACGGTGTCAGCCAGAACCAGTCCCTCAGCAAAGAGGGACTCCAAGAGGGTGACCGTCCAGGAGCGGCTGCATCTGCTGGGCACCTCCTGTGTCGCCCGCTAGGGCACAGCATGCAGTTCTACGAACGTCTTCACCTACCCTGTGGGGCGCACGTCAGGAGCCCTGGGTCCAGGAGTAGTCTCATGGGCAGCTGGGTGGGAGACCGGTGGGGAGGCTGAGCGGGGACCCCTCCCCAGCTGCTCCACATCCAAGTCCACCTTCCAAACCCTACACCGTCCTGCCTACCAGGTGGGCGGGTGACCTTGGAGATTGACTTTCTCTGTCTTTTGGAGTGGCCACACTCCTCTGGGTTCATAAATGCTTCTCTGTTTGTTTTCTTAAAAAAAAAAAAAAAATGCATCTCAGTTCCTCACAGTCACACAGCTAATCTCTCAATTTATAAAAGAGCGGGTCATGTGACTGGATTCCACAAAAATTCTCTCTCCAGGTTTATGATTTTACAGAAAACTCCAGGGAAAACCGCCTGGAGCGAGTTAAAACCAGATCAGCCATAAACCATGTCCTGGTACAGTCTCACCATGCCAAGACTCAGATTACTCATTAAATATGTGATAAATATTCACTTCAGATCAGCAGGAAGTGGGAGGGAGGGTAAAAAAGAAATAGAAAACTTTTTTGATTCCTGGGGAGGGGGGAGTTTATTACAAATAGAAAGACCTGAAAACTCCAAATCAGATGAACCAGAATAGGGGGACAGGGTTAAGATCCACCCTCTTAGTTATTTTTGAGTGAGCCAGGAGAGAAGGCTGGCCCCTCATCTCTTCAGGGCATTCAAGGCTCCAGCCCCCTGGGACATGGCCACATCAATGCCATTGTGTCCAGATGGGGAGAAGAGCTTCTCAGGCCAGGAGGGCCCCCTCTCTCCCTCCCTCCAATTCTGTCTCCCTCTCTCTCTTCTCTCCTGCTGGGAAGGGCACTCCCTGCCCTCAGGCTGCTGCCCGGTGGCCTCTCAGAGACCTTCCAACTCTGACACCTGGTGCCCAGCAGACGAAGGTTCACATTCTGCCAGGGCCATAAACAGCTCCGTGACCTTGCTCCAGTCACAGCACATCTCTGAGCCTCCACTACCTTCACAGTAAAACAGATAAAAATCATCCCATCCCACGGCTGCTGGAGAGATGAAATGATAAAAAATCCGCAGCACGCTCCATGAGTGCCAACAGCACTGCGTGCATGCGTCATAGACCCGGATGACGTCGCTATGATTACGTGGACGGTGGGGGGTAAAATTAACACATTTAAACGGTGCTGATTGTTCCAACTGGACTGATTTGGCACTGCAGTTCCCAGCATGGACCCGAAGGTGGATGGGCTGGGCTCAAGCCCTGGCTCCATGACTTTCAAGCTGGGTGACACCAGGTAAGTCACTTAAACTGTGACTCAGTTTCCTCATCTGTCAAACAGGAGTGACAACAGTACTTACTCACAAGGGTACCGAGGTCTAAACTGTCTAACACATGAAGCTCTCCAAAGAGTGTCTGACACACACCAAGTGTTACCTTTGTAATTGTTTTTTATTCAATGATTTCTCAGTAGTGAATTTTAGCTATAAAATTTCTATTTACCAAAACTCAGAAAAGCCTTTTTCCCCTCTAAACCTTCATTTCCCCAGCTGTAAACTGGAGAATTGGATGACATGGGCTCTGTTCTGCAGCTTACTGACTCCACATCTCCCTCTATGGACCTGATGTCTCATGGCCTAGATGGCCTCTTCCAGAAAGCCCTCCCGGACCACAGGACGGGCCTGCGAGCAGCCCAGACACCACCATGCTGCAGGTTCCCTGAGGCTGGCTGTGCTGAGCGCCTCTGTGGCTTCCCACACCCAGGGCTCGGTGTGGCAATGTACCCATATGTTGGGTATATGGGTCATATAACAGTTGGTCAAGTACATTAAAACTAGAATGGTACTGCCAATACTTAGACAACTGTGGTGGAGAACCGGTTAGGGGATCACTGAGTCCAAGAATGGCAAACAATCTCATTTTCAAGGCCACTCTAATCAATCAGTAGTGGCTGCCTGGCAGGACGTATGGGGAAGGAGGGCCACGGCACAGCTCAGCAAAGCAGTGCTGTGATCGGCTGCTGCTGTCTGCACCGAGCACAGTAAAGCTGGGTGGGCACGGCAGCACACTTGCCCCTCGTCTAGGCCAACATCCTCCTTGCACAGACAGAGAAGTTGAGGTCTCCTGAATCCAAAGCACCCTTTTTCTAGGTCACTACATTCTCATTTGCAAAAACATTCCTACATAAAGGAGCTGTGGCCTGTTAAAATTTGGAGTAAAAAGAGACATCAAAGAAGAGAGAAGCCCAGAGACAATAAGTACACACAGGGAAAAAAAAAAAACACGAGAAAAGCGTAGGGCTTACTTTTGTTGTGAAAGAGAAATAACTACAGAAGGGCAAAGTAGATGTTCTAAGTAAGATTGAAAAAAAATACAGAAAAGTCTGGAACACAAGCTCAAAGTAGAAATCTTATGAATTCCTATTGCAAAATAACTCCTGGTCAGCCAACCACGATCTCTATAAATATATCACAAGATCAACAGTCCAGGCAAACAGGGAGGGGGAGAACAACTGCATGAATTTTTTTCAAAATCAAAATAGTTCCTCTCGCAGTTGGAAAGGAAGGGTCCACCCATTTTCCTCCAAATGAGAGGCCCATGAAGGAAAAAGAAAGATTGTAATTCTACACATCTCAATGGGTGCATGCTGAGAAATCTGGGCAGCCAGACTATTTTGAAATTATTCTACAATTCTGTTTTCTTTGCAGGGGAAAGAAAAAAATTCTTGTGTTCTGAATTCATTAGGGCAGCCGTGATTTTACAGTGGCTTCCATGGGACAATGTAGAGGCGGAGACAGCCACACACTCCAAGGGGTCTCAGGGTCTGGACCAGAAAAACAGAAAAAACACTCTAGGTCTTTTAAATAGAGGTGACACGGGGATCTGGGTGTATAGTGACGAACAAACTGAAAGGCCAAACAGGACAGAGGGGCAACCAGGGGTCAGTACTGGAGTTGCTGCCACTCTGCTTGGGCCTGGCCCGGCAGGAAGGGAGGAGATGGCGCTGTCGATGGTTGGAGCTGTCCAGCAGAAGGCAAGGGCTGCCCGAAGGGGTGGACCACAAAAGGGAGGGCTGGGGCCATGCAAAAAATACTAGGAGAGTGGAGGATGAGTTGAACACGCAGCCTGGCTTCCCTTCCCCTGTACCCATCTTCCTGCTGAGCAGCCCAGGGGAGAGCAAGGGCTCCTGGGAAATGTAGTCCTGGGTGCCACCAAGCACAGCAGGACAAGGAAGGGGGCGGGGTTGAGGTGGACCCACAGCGGATGGGCTCAGAGGGCAGAGGGCTCAAGGAGGCCATCCTACAGGGCTCCCCAGGGGCCCACCTGCCATCCTGTGTGATTCTCCCTTCCCTCCTCACAGGGCACGGCTATCCTGAGCTGTGCCACACAGTAGATTCCCAGTCTGCAGTTTAAAGGAACCTGAAAGTCTGGGAAATGGAAGCCTGGTCATCAGATTCCAGTCCGGCAACAGGCAGGATGCCTGATGGCCCCCAGCACAGTTTTATCTCCAGCCTCTGCTGAGAACCTACTATTGCCAGAAAATAACCAAGACAGAAAACTAAGGGTCCCCACCCAATCCATCACCCAGTGGACCCAAGCACCCAGGATCCCCTGACCAGAGCGACAATGCCCTTCAAGGATCAGGCAGAGGCCCTGAGGCACTGAGGTCCAATGCCAGCTGGGCTGAGGGAAACCCACTCTGGAAGCCCTGGAACTTTCCAACTTCAAGGCCACTCCAGAGCCACACTGAACTTTCTGTTGTTTTTTCAATACCAGCATAAAAGGCAAAAGCATTCCTAGCCTACAGGAGAAGGCTTAGCCCCGTGAACCTCTTTGTCCTGGCTGCTGCTGAAGGCTAATTTAACTACATTCTGCACAGAGAGAAAGGGCCCCCGTCCCCTTTAAGGCTGTGTTCTGCCTCCCCTGGGCCACAGGGCCACCGCCCTCCCCAGTTTTCTTAAAGCACTTACTGCCTGAGCCATTTGAACAGTATTGATCAAGCAGCTGGTTTACTCAGTCATCTTTTTATGACCTGTCTTCCAGCTGGACCATCCATCTTCCCCAGGCAGAGGCCAGGCCTCTGGATTCCCCAGTGCCCACTGGACAGCCCAGCACACGGAGCGCAACTACGCAACATCCTTAAAGGGGAAGATGACTCAGGTTTCCAGAGGCTCCAGTCTGGGGTGAGGGAGGAATAACACATTCTGCCAGAGCCCCACACACATGTCCGTGGTGACTGGGGGGGCGGGGGTCCCATCCATCGCTTCCCTCAGTTCTTCACCAGGCAGGAACTGACTTCCGTTTCAGAGGAAGGAGCAGAGGTCAACTCACTCTGCACAGACTCACAGTTACTAGCAGAGCTTGAGATTCAAACCCTTATCATCTTACAAGACAAACCCCGAGCTTCCCCTTCTGAGATCCCAGATCTTGCTTTTCTTTCATGAAATGACTTGATTTAATGGAATAATTAAATGAAGAGTTCATACACATACAAATTCTAGAGCAGAGGCTGGCACAGAGCAAGTGCCACCAAGTTCACCTCCGTCTCCACTGTTACTGTCCTGATTGTGCCTCCCGAACCACAGAAGTCCTTTAGAGAAGCCAACCTAACCCCAACATCAATGGCTGGCCAAGGTCACAGACAAAGCAGGAGGCGGTGGAAAATGCCTACATTGGATTCAAACTGGGAAACTGCAGAAAGCCCTATGACCCAATATTTGAAGATATGTTTTCTCAAGTCCACTCAAAGCACTGACCTTCCCCATGCCAGGAGACCACCAACCCGTTCCTCAGAGCTGGGCCTGCCTCTCGCCTCACATGGGCTTCGTTAGTGAAGCCTCAGTCCCAAAACTCACCCCGACCCTCAAGCCAGGAGGCCTGTGGTTCGCATGGAAAATAAAGGCCTGGAAGGAGAAGGAACGACCCACAAGACTGTGTGTGTGACTGCAATCTGCAATCTCTTTCCTGGGTGCCGGCTGCACCCTCCTCGGGGGACCCAGGGTGGGCCTCTCATCTCGGGCTCTGAGTATGTGCCCTCAGCCTGGCGTGTGAAAAACTAACATTCCAGCCACAGCTCATGGTTTGGTCCAAAGTCTTTGGACAAATAATACAAGTCAGCAGCCACCAATCCCAGCTAAGATGCCCGTCGAGGAGGCAGCACGGTGGCCAGACTGGCAGGCCGGCTGTCCCTCACGGCTTCTTTTACAGGAACCTGCAGAGCAGTGTGAGCTGCGGCATCCCCTGCCACACGGCCTTCCCAACTCCCAAATCCGTTGACTCCAGGATTTCACTTGGAGAAGCAAAGTCTGAGTGTGGTACAAAAGAAGGAAAAAAGTGTCCCGCACACAGATGTCCCCTGCATTGTTGACCGCACATATCTGGGGAAAGCTGTGGTGCACAGCAAAGCCAGCTAATCCTGCTTACAGGACACTCAGGGCGGTGGGGACACAGCCGCGTGGAAAACACGTGCTAAGATCCAGTGCCGAGGGCAGAATCAGCACGCCCACCTGACTTGGCTTCAGGTTTACATCAACAAATGCTCCCTGCACACCCAGGGTCCCCAAAGCTCGTGCCTGGGATGATTAAAAAATGAATGACTTTCTTCCTCCTTCCTGCTCGGCCTTCCGTTATTACTACTTTTGGGGGAGACCCAGCATACCCTAAAACACTCACGCTGCTCACCTGTAAGAGCAGGGAGTGGGACAAGGAGGGGTCCCAAGCTACTCCAGACGAAGATACGTGACTTTACGAGCATCTGCTTCTGTTGTGTGTCCTGAGGGTGGACCCGCCCACCCAGTAGGTAGTTCCGTCTCTGGGACATTCACATTCCACCTGGGCGCCCAGCAAGGTGGCCCCTGGAGGACCTCCAAGCACTGCGACTCCCTTTCTGAGGGGCTCTTGGAGGCAGCCCTCAAGCCTACTGCCTCCCTGACACCGTGGACCCTGGAGTGAGCCTTTCCAGCTGCAGGTGGTGGAGACCCCGCAGCCGGTGAGAGCGAGTGTGCCAGGCACTCAGGGCCAGGGACTCTGAGAGGCTCCCGAAGGGCGTCCGATCTCACCGGCAGCCTCGTTCCCTAGGGCCTGCATGTGCACTTTACCACGGGAACCGAGGTGGAGGGGACGCCGCTGCTGTTCACGGGGCTGAATCCAGCTGAGGAGCAGTCCAACCACGGCTCGGCTGGGACGGGAACGGGGCCAGGAGACTCAGTCCCCACTTCACCTGTCACCACTCACCCGAGCACGTGTCAGGCACAGCAGCGTCACACTCCTGGGGCTTCCCAGAGATCCTAAGGCTGGTGTAAGTTTATAGATAACAGATGCTCAGACAAGGGGACTCGCCAGTGTCAAGTCACATGGCTGGCAAGCAAAGGGGCAATCCAAGCCCAGCTGGCTGGCCCCAAAGCCCACACACCTGATGGTCACCCATTGCTAATGCCCAGAGGAAATGCAGTGAGGGCACTGCTGGGGTCAGAATGCACCTCAGTGTAAGAAAACACACCCAGAGTCACCTCGACATCGCTGGAAGTGAGGCTGTCCTCCCTGGGGAGGCAGCTGTCAGAGAGTGCAGCCACCTGGTGAAGAAAACAGTCAGTGGGTCTGAACAAAAGGACGATCAGCTACCCAGTGCGGGAATGGGTGCAGTGGGGAAAGAGGGGTGGTCCTTGCCAGGACAGTCCAGTTCTGGAAGCTTCTGGAAGAGCTCAGGCTTTCCCAACGCTCCTTACACCCGCCCGCGTGCCCGGCATTCTGTGCTCCTCACGGAAGGGCCACCATCTTTGAGTGAAACGCTGCGGACCAAATATTTCATTTCCTTTATTCCCCTCTTCCTGGTTTCACAAGTGTAGTAAAAAGTTAATGAATCTATAAATTGCTCACTGGCTTAAAAAAAAAGAAAAAAATAGTTAATGGAAATTTTAATGAAACGCCCCGTCTGCACAACCGATAGGGAACCCAGGGTGAGAACACCTGGTACCGTGTGGCCCAAGTGGGGATGACAGCCTGAGGGCAGTCCCCAAAAGACATGGGGTTCCAACGGCATCTCCAACCCAGCTTCAAGGGCCACCTGAGTGACGGCCATCCAGGGGACACAGGTCACATCACCAAGCGGGAAATGGTTCTCCTGAGGCATGTGGCCAAGGCGGCAGAAGGCATGAGAACTGGAAAGCCACCATGTGCCCAAGTGCCCACTGCCCGACACCCCCGCTTCTGGAGACACCGGAGCAGACGGGGCAGGGCTGCAGACTTCGAAGTATGTGCCCCAGGCCTCGGGGCAGGCTCCCCAGCCAGAACGCCGCCTCAATGCCCGCTCTGGAGCCGCTGGACACCTTATTTCTGATAGGCCCTCACTGTCACCTGGTGAAGAGGCTCCGAGAGGCTCAGTGACCACCCCAAGGTCACACAGCTTGTCCAGTCATTACTGGGGCAAAACCACCAAGGCTATGTTCAGGCTCCTCTCAGGCTTTCCTGCCTCTGTCCAAGGCTCCTTCCCTCAGTACCCCACCAGGGTCCAAGGAGTCAGTCTGACTCTGATGTGCCTCAGCTTAACCCTCTATTCCGTGAACTCCAGTTCCCTCCCCAATGAGAGCCACACTCCTCCTAAGGCTCTGGCTAGCGCTAAGCCACACCTGCTGCTCTGGACACCAGAGAGCTCCGAGACCTCCATGCTCCCTGCTGGGCCAACTCTGTCCCCATCTTCCAAGTCTAACCCCAGAATCCTTTGCACCAGGAAACCTCCCGGCCGTCACCACCTGCCCTAGTCCCCGACTCCATGTCCCATCTCACCCTGCCACTGAAGGCAGGTCTGGAGCCCCTCTGATGTACATTTGTCCAATGGTCCCGAGCTCCGTCACTGTCTGCCTCCCTTCCCGGGCTGAGGGCAGACCAGAGGCAGGAAGCAAGGCTGCCCACCATCAGCCTGGCTGGAAGAGACAGGAAATGCCAAGCACAGTGGGGTGGTGGGAGATTGTCCCCACAGCATCCCTGCTACACAGCCCAGCTCAAACCCTGCAGCCAGGGCCAGCTCTGGCCTCCCCAACCTCCTGGGGAGGACCAAGGGGTCATCAACCCACGGCCGCTGGGGTGATGGAGGGCTGGCAGGAGCAGGATGAAAGCCATCACCTCCCAGGCCTTCACCCTCCTCGCCCACGCCCTCCTCCAAGGCTCTGACGAGGCCAGCAGAGCCAGGGCCCAAGAAGCAGGAAGCTACAGAGGGCAAGGGCCAGGGACAGGGAGTGGCCACAGTGCATGCTCAGGAGAGGAGACTGGGCCTACAGGTGTCCTGGTGACAGTCTGAGCCAAAGGCAAGCTACGAGGACAGACTCAGACACCAGCCTGCCAGCAACTGGGGACAGGGAATACCTGGAAATTACAACCGCTGCTTCTGGTTTCCAGAGACTTTGACGCCTCTTGCTCTTTGTTTTTCCCCTAAACCAGTTACAATTAGCATGGAGGGATATAATTACGTTGTTAGTCTAATTGCCTGCTTGAAGCAGGATCTACGGGGGCTTAATGGAAGGTCTGGGAGGGGGAAAGATAAAATAAAAAGTCAGAATAATCACAGAAGAGATGTGCAGCGTGACTCTCTTCCCAGGTAGGCAGACCCAGGCCTGAGCCCTGCCAGAGGCCTGGAATCGCCTCCCGGGCCAACGAGCGGCCGGGCTGGGCGGGGACCAGCGCGGCTTCACTGGAAATTGATTTTGGAGATGTTGACCTAATTAATCAGGAAAACGATCCTAGAAAGGCCCTCGGATCTGGAGCCCTCGCACTATTATTGGCAGTGACACACTTACATGTTGGGGGGCAGTGTTTTCCCAGGTGCAGCCCCAGTGAGTGGTGGCGGCTGGCAGGCTGGCCACATGGGGCCCTTCACTGCGGGAAGTTGCCAGGGGACAGAAGTCACAGGGAGGCAGCTCTGAGGCTAGGATGGAGAGGAAGGTTCTCCTCCAGGGAGAGTGTCTACCTGACAGGTAAGGAGCACCGGATAGCAGGCCTTCTAGCTGGACAGACCCTGTGGTGGGGACGCGGAGGAACCTGCTGGGGGTACAAAACAACTACTCTGAAGGACTGTCCAGACAACACAGAGGAAAGGAGTGTGCGGGGGGTGTGGAGGGAAGGGCCTCTTCCCTTCAGGGAAGGGCCTTGGTGGGCCAGGCCTCCCAGCCACTGATGGCCGAGCAGAGGCGTGTGCTGGGAGGCCTGGCCCACCAAGGGAAACACTGCCTCCCTACTTTCTCCAGGAAGGCACAGCAATTTCCAACAACCAGCGCTGCCTCCCTGTGGACCAAATGCAGCCCCAACCCAGAAGTCGGAAGCCCAGGTGATCTCACGGCGGTGACAGACACCAGCACAGAGGCCTCCCTCTGTCCTGAGCCTTCTCCTCCATCATCTGCCAGAGACCAGGAAGCCCACATTCAAGCTTCACCTCTGTGACTTCAAGGCTGAGAAAATAGGCAGAGATCACCTGCCTCACTGTCCTTGAGTTTCCCTCCTGGGGACAAAGGGATGAACCCAAGATCTAACAGCGACCTTAATGCAGAGGTTTCAAAATACAGAAAAGCAGGAAGCTTCCCTGCCAGGCTGTGAGTGCACAGGTGACTCTGCTGGCAGGTCTGACCCTGGGGACAACACCCCTCCCTTAGCAGAACATGGCTGGCAGTGCCTCCTATACCTGCCACCAGGTGGGAACACCCAGGTGCACCCAGTACAGTGGACTCCAGGCACGATGGCTGAGTGGCACCAAACAGGCCCCTAGGGACAACTCCCGGGTGGGTCTGATGAAACAACACGTCGCCTTTTAATGCACTAAGTTTAGACCTGAAACAGCTCAGCTTGGGGACTAGACGGGAGGACTTTCCGAATCCTTGCACCTTCCGCCTCCCACACCTGCTCTCTCCCCTGACCTGCTGCTGTGGGACTGGGAGGCCCAGGTCCCGGCCACCCTCTAAGGCCCTGACCCCGGCTTGCACAGGAGCGTGAGGACCCGGATGTCCTGTGAGGCGTGGGAAAGCCTGGTGCTGCCTTGATTGGCTTGGGCCCTTAAACAGCTCCAAATCCCTGGGCTGCCAGGGAGAAGCAGGAGGTGCCGGGCTTTCAGCCCTTTCCTGCCGGGGCTGACGGTGGCTTGGAGGGGCTGGAGGTCTGCAGCTCGAGCAGGGAAGGCTCCATACTCCAGCTGCGCGGCTGCGCTGTGCGTGCGGCCCACAGCAGGAAGACCCACGAAATCCAATCAAGACGAGGGCTGGGGCCCCTCTGCTCTCGGAGAGGCCATGGCGTCTCCCCCCATGCAATCCGCACGCTCTGCCGCTGGCCCAGAGAAGCCGCCACGCTGACGCTTCATCAAGAGTGACAAGATGGCAACCCAAGGGACGTCATCCTGGACCTCCCCTCTCCCTCCCATCCTCCCAGCTCCTCGACCCAAAGGACTTCAACGTCCAACGTGGCTGTGGTTTCCTTGAAGGAGGCAGGGGAGGCAAAAGAGCAAAGATTTTATTTACAATAAAACGTGAAAACAGCAGCCGAGCTCCTTTCTAGGCGAGAGGACTGGTGGCTGCTTCAGCCCCACGCCTGTGGGAAGCCTCCTCAGAGCCGTTTCGGCCTCCAGACGTGGCCTCCCTGGCCTGCAGCCTGGCGCTGAGCTGTGGAAAGCACAGGTCAGCTGTCAGTCATCCGGTAATCACTGGAGGCACGTGGCTGTGCAACCACGAGATGGGGACAGTGTGCCAAGCTCAGTGCTGGGCTTTGGGGGCCTAGGCGGTGATGAGACAGAGGCCTCAGGAACTCGCTATCCAGGAGGGCTGCTGACCCCACGCCGGCGCTCACTAGGTGTGGGTGGCAGACCGAGCACTGCATTCACGTGGCCTCTCCAGTGCCGGGAGCGACGCAGTTCAGATGAGACCAGAGTACGGAGAGCGAATGGAGGGGGGAGCCAGGTTCAAACCCAGCTCTGTCTGAATCCCAAAGCCCAATGATCCCCACCAAGCAGGGGAGGAGGAGTCACTGAAAAGCCCCAAATGGGCTGGCGCTTGATCCCTGCCTCCTCCGAGGGGCCACCCTGAGTCCCTCCTCTGAACTGGGCCCCCCCATCTGTGGCACTGGGTAACGTGGGGCTTCCACCCAGCAAGAAGCGGGAGACGTGGTCTGTCATCCTCAAAGGGAACAAGGGTGTAAGAACAAAGGAGAGCGAGGAGGGGCAGCCATGGGCTCTCAGGAAGCAGGCCTTCTGGAACCCTCCACAGACTGGACTCCCGGGAAGAAGAGGCGAGTCTGTCACTGGAAACAAGGTGGCACCTGTCAGGCAGCATGTGGGGGAGCGAGGTCCAGAGAGGGTGGCAGGACAACTAATGCTGGGTCCCTCTCAGCTCCTCTAGCGCAGCCATGAGGCCATCACCAGCACAGCACCCACCTCGCGCTGGTAATGACCCCCCCCCCCCAGCACCTCCCTCTAGGCGCCCCGAGAGCCACCAGGGGAGTGGAAGTGGGGAGTCCTGCAGGAGCAGAGGGCTGTCTCCGGGAAGTCACGGCAAGTCCCAGGACTCCCCTTTTCCTTGGAAAATAGTTCCTGGCCTTGTCACCAATAAAGCGTCTGAACCTTCTTTTGAAAGGCTTCCCCCACTTCACTAATTGCATTCATTGCCGCTTTCTCCACAAACTTAATTAACTTGCTATGTGACCTTGGGTTAGGCAAGCCAAGGCCCTCCTTCAAACTCAGTTTCCCTCTCTGTAAAACGAGAGCAGGGCTGCGACCTCCCCATGATGCGACAGCTTGCGTATCCCAGGACTCTGATGGGGTGGAGCCCCGGACCTTGATATTCCGGGCTGCCAGTCAGGAGTCCCCGGAGAACCGAGACCATCCAGCTCTGACCAGCCCTCAGCCCGGCGGTGGCCCCGCTCTCGAGGCCTTGCCCCCTCCTAGATGAGCAGGTAGGTCGGCCTAACCTGGCGAGGTCCTCTCCATCCCCCGTGGACCCCGAAGCTCGAATCCGCCTCCGGCATGTCAGCAGAGCTGCCAGGACGTGGGAGTCGGAGAGACTCCAGATCAGGGGCTGGATCCAGAGCATAAGCATGAGGCTGAAATTGTAATAATAATAACTGACATTTATATCACGCCTTTCATCCCCAAATCCCAAATTAATTAACTTTTTACGAGACATTTTTAAACTAGTGCCATTTAATAAAATTCTATTAGGAGAAGTCTTTTTTTTTCCCCCAGCCCTATATTTTTATTAACAGCCACCAAAAATATAATTTACAGGCAACTGAAAGCCAGTCAAGAGAGGGACAGGGAGAAGATGAGCCTGCCAACGATAGCAGGAGACACCACGCTGGCCGTGGGCTGGGCTCCTGGCCCCGTGAGGGACATGGGTCCTCCAGGAGCCCATGGGACTGACTCTCAGCACAGCGTCCTTCATTTCATATTTATTGATCATCTATTTTCTGCAGTCACTATACTGACCGCTGTGGATAAATCAAGAGAACAAAGGAGCCATGGCCCCTACACTCTGGGCTCTCACTCGCTAACGGACAATCACCCTGAGGTCAGAGCTCAGGAGGAAGACCCCCCATCCAACAGCGGCACATGGTGCAATCTAGCCCAGGTTAGAGGCAGCAAGGGGAGTGTGGCATAAGCCAGGCACAGGGAGGGGGCGGAGGACAGGACTAGGCCCAGGGGCAGCACCCAGAAGGACCAGTGTCTGAGGAAAGGAAGCAAAGGCAGACAGGACCTGGGGAGGGACAGTGCAAGATGGTCTGGAAAGGGGAGAGAGCTGGAGGAGCTTCACCCGGGATGATGAGGAGCCCACCAAGGCTCAAGCACATCCTTCAAGTCACGGGGTCACTGCCGGCTCGCACACACTTTCCTATCTGTGGACATCAGTTTTTATGTGCACCTGTTAGAGCCACATGTCTGCCACACTCACTTGCCACCAGCCACACGTGGCTCCCAGGCTCTGCAATGGGGCCAACCAGACCACGATGGAAAACGCATGTGACTTTGGACAAAAGACATGGCGCCTACTACCTTGATGAGAATGTTCACTGTGACAACGTGTTGAGCCGCTAACACTGAGGCGACGATGGCTATCTAAACATTATTCACAGTAGTCTCACCTGCGCCTTTCTTCCCTTTTCAATGAGGCTACTAGAAAAATTAAAAGCGACCCACGCGGCTTGCGTGGTACTTCTATTGGCTAGCTCTGTGGTACACATTTAAGAACAAGGAATTTTAAATAAAATAGCTATCAGTCTACTGCGGGTGAGAAACACATTGGCTAGGTGGCAGTCTGCTTCAAGGGCGAGTTCAGGCTGCGCTCATTTATGATCTAGAAAACAAGGAAGGAAAAGGAAGGGTCCACACAGGCTCAGACTGTGAGAGGCTGAGGAGGGGGTGAAAGGGAGGCTGGAGGCTATAGGAGGCCATCAGCCTCAACTCCTGGGACCCCTCACACTCCTGGACATCTAGTAACAACAACAGCAAATGTTAAAAGAAGAAACCCAAAACCCTAGGCCTCCCCTGACTCTCCTGGGATGAAGGAGGATGAGGGGCAGATCAGTTCTCAAGTTCCCTGCACTCCTCTCCAGAATCAGAGGCTGAGTCCTCCTTCCTCTCACTGGCAAAGGGGAGGCTGGGCGGGACAGCCATGGCCAGGACAGGGGCCTGAGTCCCTCTGCATCCTGGTTTCTTTCCAGCTCCTAGAGAGGTTCCACAAAGTGGTATGCTGCGAGGGGGACTGGGGGGAGGGGTTACATTATTTATTTATTTTTTCAATTAGTGTCCATAATTTAAAATTTTGAAAGGTTTTCATAATAGCCCAGATTCAAAGCTTCTCTGCAAAAGAAAAAGAGAAAAATCAGAACACCTGACCACAAGGGGCCCATGTCCAGCCATGGCAACAACCAGAGGAGCCCAGGAGCAACTGCAGTACTCAGGTGGGGGCTCCCCAGCCGACTGCTCATGGGCCTGTGTCCCACCCAGATGCACCACAGTGGGACTTAGGACGCAGAGCTGCCAAGGGCTGCCCAGTCTCTGTAGGTGCTGCTGAGAACACCCTTCCCACTCAGTCCAAGGACCAGCTCCTCGTCCTCCTGACTTCCCAGCCTCGAGCTTCCCTGGGCACCACCACTCTTGCGAGGCAGACTCACCAAACTATTGCAAGGGTTTGTTCCCACACCTGCCCAGGGCCACACAGAGCACGACGCTCACAAACATCTCCCTCGGCACCACACCACAAGGAAGGTCCGAAATCGCCCCCACCCCAGAGCCTCCCCTGCCAAATTTCTCGCTGGTGGTGTTTCCAGAATCACCTGGGATGGTCATCAACTTTGGGAAACCTACCTAGAACGTCCCTCTAAAAAAATTACACTCTCCCCTGTTCCCTTAGAGGCTAATCGCCAGAAAATCATTAGAAGCTGAAAATTACATGGCGTTTGGGGTGACTTTGAAGCCACGTCACCAAACAGCTCTTTCTGTTGAGCAAACAAGAATTTCTTGATTGCCCTTTTTGAAGTTGCCAGAGCCCTGCCTTGCTGCTATTAAAATGGAGTTTCACAATGGTTCCAAACCAGTTCTTCTAGTTTTCCTGAAAGAACTGACTGTCCAACCACAAATAAAATCTTTTATGAAATGGCAAACGCAAGGGGGGCCTCCCGGTGAGGGGAGGCGCCGTCCCACCTCCTCACAGGGCAAGGAAGCATCGACTCCTCTCCTGCTCTGTAAGCATTTTCTAAGCACCAACTGCATGCAGGATCTGGGGACACCAAAGTGAGTGTCTAGTCCAGCGAGTGGCCATGCACAGAGGAGAACGTCAGAGGACCTGGAGACGAGCCGTGCATTGGAAGAGCAGGATCTGGCAGGCCAAAGTGACGCTCTGTCTCCATGAGAAAGTAAAGGCTCTTTCTACACCTGGAGTCTGCCTTCAGCAAAGTCACATTAACCAGGAAGACCAAATATAATGGGGAAAAGGACGAGGGGACATCGGGTGGGGAGACTGAGGCCTCTCGGGTGAGTCCAGAGTCCACCCAGCCAGTCCTCCATTGCAAACCAACAAGCACCATCATCCTTGGGAGGGACAGTGAGACTCATGGGTCTTATCTTGTCCACCTGTCAAAGCCCAGCTCAAAAGCTCACTCTTCCTCTCTCCCTGAATTACGGGAAGAGCAACTCCTGTTACTGACAGCTGACTCCAGCCATTCGTGATCCTCCATGTGGGCCAGCTGCGTCCTACTTCATGGCCCAACAAAACGAGGAGCCGGGAGCTGCTCTCATCTGTCTTTTCCAGAGGAGGAAAGCGAGTCTCAGACAAGGTCCACCACTGGCCAGCTTGCTGGCCTGCCAGGCAAGCGGGTGCTCTAGGTCACACTGTGCTTCTACCCCAAGACCCAGTGCTGACCCAGCTGCCCTCAGGTCTCCGCAGTGGAAGAGAGAGCAGAGGAAAAGGGCTGAGTCTTCTGAGCCACAGACCCAGTGCTGAGGAGGAAGAAAAAGGAAACCAGACCCTGAGATGCTGTCTGATAACAAGTTTCCAACACTGAGAACAGAGGAAATCCTAAATGCCTCCATAAAGGAAAGGAAACAAGGCCCGGCGAGCTAAGTTAAGATCAAGGGCAGAAGACGTGCATGGTGGCTACGAGGGTCTGGGAGAAAAGCCCCCAGCCCAGCACTCAGACGGAGCCGCACACTCAGGGTAGGAAGATAACCACCTCCTCAGACGCCTGAGGACCCAGCACCGACCCAGCACCTTTTCTGAAAAGAACACTGAGGAAAAGGAACCCAAGGGAGAAGGTGCCAGAGAGAATTTAAAAAGGGACAATGTAACCCAACCAAATAGTGAAGTCCAGGAGTGACTGGAAACCCAGGTGGGAAGTTCAAGGCAGTTCACGCTTAATTCCCGAAAATGTAACACAGAATTTTTTTCTTAAAACTGGAAATAAAATTCCATATCTCGTTAGCCAAGAACAGACCACGGAGGAAGGATAAGGAAAGTAAAAGTGCATTTAGAGGTCAAGTGTACTGGGGGGGCATTCCGTAAGGGGAATGAGTGATATTTATTCTTGCCCAAGTTTACGTGGTAAAAATTTACGTGTATGAAGTAAGAAATGGACTTCCAAACTTTTAAGAGCACAGCAGGAAGGGACAGGGGGCGGGGGTGGGGGGCGGGGGATGAAGGAGGGAAATAAAAGAGTGGAACAAAGAAAAGGTTGACAATTCAGCAATAAGCAGGGGAAAAAATCATGAAAACCCAAAACCAAAATAAGGTGGCAAAAGGCAGAAAGAAGTTGAAATTTAAACAAAAAAGCACAGTAAATACAGATGGTATATACATTCCCCTGTCAGAGAGCAGGGGAAGCAGGTAGGCAGGAGCGAGCTCGGAGAGGATGGAGAGAAGACAGCCCGACGTCACAGGGGGCCGTGGGAAGCTCCCTGTAGCCACAGCTCAAGGGATCAGCAGAATCTCTCTAGACCTGAATCCACACACAGCAGAAACGGTAGCAGACCCCAAGGCAAAAAAAGAAGAAGAAAGAAAGAAATTACAATGGACAAAAAGATTTCAGAGTTCACCAAAGGAACTTTTATGTATCAAAAACTGTTGGGGCTAGACTTGTGGTTCAGTGGCAGAGCGCTTGCCTAGCATGTGTGGGGCACTGGGTTCGAGTCTCAGCACCGCATGTAAATAAGCAAAATGAAGGCACATTGACTACTAAAAAAAATTTGAAAAAAAAAACTGTTGAAAATCCAAGGAGAAATGGAAAAACAATCCATTATAATGGTCAGCAGCAGGATGGCTCCCAGAAGGGGAGAGATCAGGAGGGCGAAAAAAACCAACACACCAATAAAGGACTTGAAAGACACAGCCAGCCAGTCCAGTAGGCTTTTATACGTACTAATAAAACAATGCACATCTCTTCAAAAACCCACGGCACAATTACAGACTGGTCACGTGACAGGCCACAAAGAAAGCCTCGATAATTTTTTTTCAAATTAGAAATTATACAGGCCATATTCTCTGACCACAAAGCAATAAAACTAAAAATTAAAAAGAGAGCCACAAAAAATTTAACCACTTGGAAATGTAACCCACAGGTTATTTAGAGGAGTATCTTTTTAAAGAAATTAAAACAAAGTGCAGACTATTTAAAATGAACAATGAGAACACTACACTGCAGAACCCAGGGGACATGCCCAAAGCGGCCACTCACAGAAACACAGATGAACTAAGAGGAACAACTCGAAATAAACCAAAGAAAGTAGAAAATGAAGAAAAATAAGAAGCTAAACAGAAAGACCACTTGCTAACAAAAGAAAGGGCAGGCTCTTTGAAATTACCAATAAACTAGCTACCCCGCCTCCCCCATGCGTCTGGCCAGGAACATAAAAAATAAATTTAGAATATTGAGAAACGAGAAAAAGACTGTAACTGTGGAGTCAGGGAGAGATGAGGGAGGGAGGGAAGAAGAAAGACTTTAAGTATTTCAAGATAGTTGAAAGACCATTTTCTAAATCATAAAAATTACCCAAAATTGACTCAAGAAGAAACTGAAAACATCAACAGACCAATCAACAGGGAGGAAATATAAATTAGAAAATTACTGAGATCATCCCAATAATGTTACTGGCAGATTATGCCAAATTCTTAATAAACATACCTATATTTTCTACTTGCTGGGCAGAGGGTAGAAGAAGCCTTCCCATTCTTGCTACAATGCTCACATTACTCCTATTAAAACTAGGCAAAGGGGCTGGGGTTGTGGCTCAGTGGTAGGGTGCTTGCCTAGCACATGTGAGGCAGTGGGTTTGATTCTCAGCACCACCTAAAAATAAATAAAGGTCCATCAACAACTGAAAAATACTTAAAAAAAAAAAACTAGAAAAGGATTTTTTTCCTTTTCTTTTTGCAGTGTTGGAAATGGAACCCAGGGCTTGGGCATGCTAGACAAGCATTCAACTACTGAGCAACAATTAGGAGGCAGAAAATTATGGATAAATTTTACATATGCCCAGATCCAAAATTCCTACATAAATGTTAGCAAATAAAATATGGCACTAAGCTATAAAAGTAATACAACTCCAAAAAAATACCATCCAAGGGCTTTTGGGAGGGTCTGGTATTAAAAAAAAAAATGGAAGATCAGGGAACAGGGACGGGGGACGGTTAGCATTCCAGGTGTGGGGGTGCACACCTGTAATCCCAGTGGCTCAGGAGGCTGAGTCAGGAGGATCACGAATACAAACACAGCCTCAGCAAAAGTGAGGCACTAAGCAACTCAGTGAGACCCTGTCTCTAAATAAAATACAAAATAGGGCTGGGGATGTGGTGCAGTGGTCAAGTGCCCCTGAGTTCAATTCCTGGTACACCCCCCCTCCAAAATAAAGGGATCAATATAATTTACTAGTTTAAAAAAAAAATCCTCCTTTTTGAAGCATACCTCTCAAAAACCTCTGGCAAAGAATCAATATTAAAACTCCAGAGATACTCCAGTTAAAGCCAGAAATAATTAAGAGTGCTCCATCTCTCCACCACAGGATTCCAAATGATTCTGGAGATCCTGTCCCAGGTGGAGAAAAAGAAGCAAGAAGGATGAAAGAAACAGCCTTGCCACAACCTGCAGACATAACCTTCTCCATCAAGAATATAAGAGAATCGACTGAAAGACTAGTTTCAGAACAAAAGAGAATCTGGCCAAGTTACCTACACAGGATAACTTCCCCAGCCAGCGGCTCTCCAGCCTGCCAACAGTGATCCATTAGGAAAGGGAGGAGGGCTGGCACCCTGAGTGACACACCAGTGAGGCACCAAGAAGCAAACCCAGTGACCCCTGGGACGACCGCGATGATCTCCCCAAACATCAGAGCCCTGGGCAGCGAGGAGACCGTTCCCCGTGGGAAGTTGGGTACCATGAATGAATCCATAAACCCAGTGCGACTCCAGTCCAAACCCAACAGGGTTCCTGGGAGACGGTGTGAAGCTGACATAAAACTCACGAAGAAGAAAAAACCTTGAAGAGTCTCTCATCTAGACTCCACACTTTCTAAAAGAATAACACACGACATCACACTAAGAAGGTATGGTCATTAGAAGAGCTGGCAAATGGACAATGGAGCACGGAATGAGGTAAACTTATCAACTTGAAAAAAGAGAAGGAAGTCCAGAGGCAGATCCTCTGTAGGCAGGGGAATTTAGAAAACTTCAAAGGTGTCCTTTCCAAGGAATGGGAAGAAGAGGGACTGGTCAACCTCTACCGCTGCCCCTGATAGGACACTCTGAAGAAGCTCCATTGTCCCTTTTGGGTATTCCTAGAAAAAAATGCTTACCCTGAATGTAATTATAAGGCAAGATCGAGAGACCCAAACTGAGACATATTCTATAAAATAACTAGCCGGCTCTCCTCAGAACTGCCAAGGTCATGAAAGACAGGATTTCTTCTAGGTTGAAAGAGACGGAAGATAAGAAAACTGGACTCCCACCTGTGGGGCGGGCTGACTTTTCTATAAGAGCACTGGAACAGCTGGTGGAACGTGACCGTGTCTGCAGACATGCTGGGGACACTCACGTCAACCTCCTCATGTCCCTGGCGTGTGAGGGAACACCCCGTTTTAGGAAATACACCCTGAAGCAGACAGTGATGAAAGGGGCCCCGTGCTTGCCAGGCCCTCGAAAGTAGTTCAGCAAAACAATTTTACAGGAGGAAAATGTAAGCAGGGGGAGGGGAAGGGAGGAGGGGAGAGAAGGATCAGGGAACAGGGACGGGGACGGTTAGCATTCCAACAACGTGGGCGAAGAGGACGCAGGAAGTCTTTGCACTACTCTTACAACTTTTCTGTAGGCCTGAAATCACATCCAAATAATTTTTTTTAAAGGAAAATGTAAATTGCATTTCGGATTCCCTTGGGATAGTCATGGTTGGTCACAGGACGTGTGGGAATTATCAACCCCAAATTCTCAGCCACTGTCATCCCTGGAGAGCAAAGGGAACCAGGCTGGGAAGGAGGTTTCAACTCTCACCATGAAGTTTTATTAACTAAAATCAAATAAGGTAAAAACAAAAAAAAAGTGTATAAATGAAAAGATAAGAAACACCTGGAAGAAAACACGCAAAAACAAACTCCAACTGGATTAAGTAGCTTAATAGGAAAAAAAGAATTTAAAACTACTAACCAAATATACATTTTTTTAAAAAAGTAATATTGCAATGAAGAGGGTTTTTGTTTTGCCTTATTTTGCAATGCTGGGGGTGGAGTCCCAGCCTTGAGCATGCGAGACAGGGGCTCCACTGCTGAGCTCACCCCCAGCCCACGAAGAGGTGTTTATAAGCATCTTTGGAAAACAAAGCAAAATAGCGACCACCCCAGAGGAGCAATGCACCAACGAGCCAGGTTCTGTTCCAAGCACTTTAAACACAGCATCTCGACTGAGCCCCGTCACAGCCGAAGGGGGCAAGGTACACAGGTGGGGGTCAGAGGTAGCCTGTGGCCACAGGCCAGGACACCTTCCAACTTCCAATTCTGCACCAGCCCCCCACCCTTCTACACTGCCCAGGGCAGAAGGTCCCCAGTCCTTTGCAATTCTACACAGCAAGTTTCGGAAATAATCCAGGAGCTGCCAGAGTCCAGAAAATCCCCATTCAGTCCTTCAACAAATATTTACTTCTCTTTAGATGAATCACCTCTTTATCGGCACCATAATAGGCACTTCACTTACTCTATCTAAACTTCACACCATCATCCTGAGGTTATCTTTTATCGTTCCCCTTTTTGAGCTGAGGTGACCGTGGCTCAGATTCCCAGAGTGAGTTGCCAAAGGCCCTGCAGGGTCAGGCAGTGCTGGGATCTGGACCAGGTCTGTCTGCCTCCGGAGCCAGGCCCTGACCACCAGGCAGCACCAACTTTGGCTCAGCCTGGGGAAAGACATGGAATCCCAGCCTGCAGCCTGGAGCCAAGAGCCAAGTGCTGAGCAGCTGTGCTGTGCCCACCCTGGGGACACAACCAGGAGTTAGAGACTTCGCCCCATCCACAGAGAGCATGGAGTCCAGACAAGTTTTCAGTGAGACCAGATGATGATGAGAACAAGGAAGGCTGACGGGCAGGGGAGGAAGGCAGGAGGGAGGGGGCTTTGAGATGGGCCTGCACCCTATTTTTCCTGAAGCAACACCCAGGCCAAGAGAGAACTGTCTTCAAAGTCCACCCGGCCAGGAAGTGAGAGACTCGAATTTAACCTTTCCAGCCCCTGTCCCAGGTAGAGCTCCTCCTCTGTGCCACAGACACACCTGGGCACAGCAGGGAGCCCTCAGGGCCAGGTGGAGGGCAGGTGAGCCCCAGTTCTGTCCCTGTGAACAACCTGTATCTATGTGCAGCTTCCTGGGAGCTCCAGAGGGCGTCAGCCCTCCCTCTCCTGCACCTGCCCCTGGGCTGGCAGCTCCCATGTTGGCTCCAGGTTTGGTAAGGGGCTCCCCTGCCACCCCCGTCCGCGGCCCAACAGCCCCAGGGACTCCAACGAGGACACCCCCAACCCCCATCCCTGAGCAGCCCCAGGCTCGTGGCCTTCCTACAGCCAGGCCGTGGTCTGTGGCCTGTGCTGGGAGGGCCGAGCCTGTGTGGGATCCCAAGCTGACTCTGCCGCTCGGAGCCCCACTCTGCTCTTGATCCTGCCCGGCCCTCCGCAGAGCTGCCATAGCAAATGAGCTTACACGGCGTAAAGGGCCGTACAAACAGGATAGCCCGGTGGCCCAGCCCTGCGAGCTCAGACCACAGCCAAGCAGTCCTCACGCCCAGGGTCCTCCCCGCTCCTCACATCGCCCCGCCACAGCTCAGGAATTCACTTAATCCATTTGTATCATATCCATTTCTTCACCAAGTGCCTGAAGACTCTGCCTCAGCCACCAGCCATGCACGTAACCGAGAGGGGGGTCTCCCAGAGTGCCCCCGGGAGGCTGTGTTCCCCTTCATCAATCCCATTTGGGGGAACACATTTGCAAATCGCTGTATGGAACAAATCCTCCACATTTCAGGATGGCTCAGCTTCCGTGACAAGAGCGACCAGTCGGTGTGTGCTGTCCCTCAACGGGGCATGGGGCTGGAGCATGGCCATGCCTGTGGTCCACCTGGTCCCCACAATTGGCATAAGAGGCTGATGTGACTGCCATGCCCACCTCTGGGTGGCGTGAACCAAGGGGTGGATCCCACGGGTGGGCTGCCTGCACTGGGTGTCCTCACTGTTCTGTGTCACCTCCACAGCGCCGCTCCTCTGGTCCTCAGAAACAGCAGGACTGATGCACAGTGCCCAGCACAATGGCCACAGATGCCACCACCCACCAGCCCTGATGGCACCAGTGTCATCACAGACCCCTGTGCTGGGAGGTGAGCCTGCCGCTCACTGCCCAGGCTCCCGCACCTCCCACCAGTCCTGGCCCCGACAGGAACTCAGGACCTCTGAGCCACACCCAGGAACTCCTTCCCCCACCCTCCCCTACTCCTCACTGCTGCTCGTCCCCAGCTAAGGCCAGGCCCATCAAGATAGTCCCCCAGCAGCATGATCATTCAGCCTCAGGTCCCTCTGTCCTCTCACACCCTGAGGAAACCCCAAGCCAAACCATGGCCTGCCTGCCCCACTCTGGAGGAGCACACAACCCCGCGGTTATCTCCCTGTGAATCTGGCCACAAACCCCCAGTGGCCCTCAGTGTGGTCAACAACTTCCCTCCCCTTTCCATGCTCCTATGGCAAGCATTTAGACTCTTGCCTTTGTCCTCAAGCCTCAAACCACTGCTCTCCCCACTTTCTCTGAGAAACTGGGAGCAATCAGAAGAGAACAAGCCACACTCCTGCCCCCGACACCGAAGGCCACCTCACTAACCAGGGCGCCCCTCCAGCTTGTCACCTGGCTGAACTGTGCATGCCCAGCCAGGACGCTGAGGTCCACTCCCTCATCTCTCCTGCAACATGGGTCTCCCCATCCTCCAGACCCTTGCAGGGCTCAAGACAGGACACCACATCAGCACTGGGGTCCACATCCCTGCACCTACTGCTCCCCGTTAGAGCGAAACTCCACACTCGCCTGGCTCACTGGCTCCCCCTCATTCCCCACTGATCCCCAAGGTCACCAGTGGCCAGGACTGCCAAACTCAAGGGACCCCTCCAGTGCCCAGCTTAACTGACATGATGATCGCGCCTTGGCACCTGGAACACCTGCTCCCGGCTTCCCTGTTCACACACATCTCTATCGGAGCAGTCTTCCTGACGGATCTCGACAGCCCTCCACCCCACTCCCTGGCCTTCTCCACACCCCAACGCCATGTCATTTCTCTTCCAAGCACTTAATGTTATCTGAATGCTTTTACCCATTGAGCTCTAGCAGGGTCTTATCTTATTCACCACTGTATTCTCAATGCCCACCATGGGCTCTGGCTCACGGTAGGCTCTCCCGCAACACACACACACACACACACACACACACACACACACGCATGCTGGGTAACATGTTGGATAACACAAACATACGGTGGGTAGCAAACACACACGTTGGGTAACATATATACATACACGCACATACATGGATGTTGGATAAAGAACTCACAGATGAATGGGTTAGTTACTACACTAGACAGGCTCACCAAGCCAGAGTACAGAGCAGCACCACCCAACAGAAATATAAAGTGAATATATTTGTATTGAACCCAATGTATCCAAATGATATTTCAACACAATATCAACATTGAAGGAAATATTAATGAGCTACTTTCTGCTCCTTGGTGCTGTCTTTGGAATCCAGCATGTATCTTACCCGGCTAGCACATGACCCTTTGGACTCAATTTCAGGGGCTCGGCGGTCACCTGTGCTTAGAGGCAGTTATGTTAGCACAGAATGGAAACATGAATCTGATCTGGTCACTCCCACACCTCGGCCTTTCTGTACACCTCACAGCTCCCAGGCTGTCCCCAGCCCCTGAGCAAGGCACAGACCTGCTATCAGGGGCTCTCCACACACCTACAGAGCTTGGGGCCACCCACACCCACGATCCTTCTGCCTCCTCCACACCTGGACGGCAGGCACCAACGGGGCTGCAGGGCCAGGGCTGCCCCTCCTGCTCCCCGGCTCTCAGCGCCCCGGCCCTGCCTACTCACTGACCATTGGCAAAGCCGAGCCAGTATGTCCTCTCCAACCTCCTACTCTATTCCTTCCAGAACAACCACTCTCGAATTCTATGCTCAGACAGCAAAATCCCACATAAATCCCTAGTCTCCCCTTGATTCTGAAAGGGGAATATTAATAAATAATTTTTAAAGATTTTTTTTAGTTGTCAATGGATCTTATCGTAGTTATTCCTATGTGGTGCTGAGGGTGGAGCCCAGTGCTTCACACAGGCTAGGCAGGTGCTCTACCACCGGCCACACCCCAGCCCAATTAATATATAATCTAATGTACAATGTTTACATATGCTATGGGCCTTGACCTCCTTTTCCTACCCCAAAACAGGGTTAAAATTCAGGCAAAAGAAATTCCTTTACGGAAAAAAAATCAGTCTTGTTGGATAACTACAATTCTGAGCCCAGCAAAACACAAGATCGATATGAACCCCAGAGGCAGGGGCAGCCACTGCCACCGCACCCAGGCACCCCCACTGTTCTGAGAGATCTGAGGGGGAAGGCCAGGATCAGAGCCCCCTGTGCATGGGGCTGTCCTGTCAGACTCTGCTGGACAGAAGCGGGCGTGCTAGTGGCTGGTGCAGTCAGCACCGTGGATGAGTGGCCCCTCTGCAGGGCCCCACGTGTGCACTGGGGAACAGCCTCCAAGAACAGAGGTCACACTGGATGTGTCATTTTGTCCACTCAAGCTTCAACCTTCTCCTTTTGAACAATTCTCTTTAAAATAGGAGACCCCCAAACCTATGAAGGACACCACCACGAGGGTCAAAGTATGCCCAAATTAAACAAGGAAGTTAAGTTGCAGAATTGAGATTATGACTGACTTAAACCAACTGTAGTTTTTGTTTTTATTTTTTAATTTCTTAGTTGTAGATGAACACAATACCTTCATTTTATTCATTTATTTACATGTGGTGCTGGGATGGAACCCAGGGCCTCACGCATGCTAGGCAAGTGCTCTACCACTGAGCCCCAGCCCCAGCCCCCATTGTAGTTTCAATGTGTAAACCGAACATGACACTCTCGTGACCAAACAAAACACACAAAGCTATTCTCGCCCCGAAATGGCTCAACTGCTATCATATCTAAGAAAATAAGCAAAGATAACCCTGATATGCATTTCAGCCACCTTGCCCCTGCCTCCTCCAACTTTTGATTTTCCAGAAGGAAGGCCATTTCCTGAAGCCCTGGCTTCAGAGCCTACGGAGGACGTGGAACACGAGGCGTCCTCCGCAAACAGAGTGAGTGAACGGAGGCCACTGCTGCCTCCCACCAGGACGCCCTCTCCCAGGACACACAGCAGGCTGTTTCAGACGACTCACTTTGGAAAAACACTCATCATGGAGAGAAGCCCAGGACGAACAGGCTCTGACTTACTGGTTATTCATAAAATAGAACATCCCAGACTGCTATCTCCATCATTCAGAGGTAACAACGAAGGCAAAGCTGGCCTCTGGAAAGACTTCCATGAAGCACAAACCCATCGCCACCATTCCCTTACCTGAGGGGGGCATCGACTAGGGGTTGTTTCGGTCACAGCAGCACAGACTGCTGGAAGGACCCTGGCCCCACTGAGAGCCAGGAAAACCGAGTTCAGATCTGAGCCAGGACGCCCACCCCAGCCTGGCCCACCCAGGTGTCCCCGCCAAGGGGCAGGAATGCCAACCAAGCCACAGACAGGAGAACTGTCCGGCCAGCCAGGCAAGGCCAAGAGGGAAGCTCTGGGAAAGAGGAGGCACTGTTACTTGCCCGGGCCTTGGCCTGTCCCTGTCCCTGGCTGGCTTGTCCCTGTCCCTGGCTGGCTTCAGCACCAAGTCCAGCACAATCATGAAATCCGAGGACATCAACACCCACCAGGCAGGCCTCCCAAGTTCTGCTCTGACATGGAAGTCACCACTCCCACCAAGCAAAAAAAATGGAAAATTTAAGATCAACAACTTTTCTCAGACCCACAGGAGCACTGAGGTCACTGAGCACGCCACTACCCTGACACTGACAGACGCACAAGGCAGAGGACTTTGGGTATGCCCAAGCCTGGGTGCCAGGCGGAATGCTACTGGGAGGTGGAGGTGGGGCCTAGTGGGAGGAAGTTAGGTCGCTGGGGGCCCCCTGAAGGCGAGACTGGGACCCCCGCCCCATCCTTCCCCTCGCTCTCCCTTGCTTCCCAGTCACTGTTAAATAAATGGCTTGTCTCCACCGCGCACTCCCTGCTAAGCCGTTCTGCCTCACCACAGGCCCAGAAGCGATGGAGTCAACCAACCAAGCACTGAAACCTTTGAAACTATGACCCTCAATAAACCTTTCTTCCTTTTAAATTGACCTCCTCAGGTATTTTATCACAGCAAGGGACAGCTGACTAACATAACAGCTTACCAGGAGCCAGAGGCTAGAGCTAGCAACTGGTAGGAACATTTAAACAGTAACTAAGTGCTAGGAGCTGAGGATGAACTAGTTTGACGGTTAAAACTCCAGAGGGCCTAATTCTAGGGAAGCCACCACAGTTTTAGGTATTTAACCTCCAGGAGCTTCCAGAAAAACCACATTAGCTTCAGTGACAATTTAACATATAACGGAGAAAGTAACCATCCTGTAACAGCATAGGGTGTCCGTTCTTCAGAATGAAGAAAACCACTTCCCCCCAAACTTAGCTGGCCTGGGGAAGGACAACCCAACAATCCCAGCCTCACTACCTATTCTTCCTGTCTCACCTAAGGGGACAAAGAGAAAGGGCTAAGGAGTACTTCTGAAGATCACAGCTGAAGGACTCAGATGCACTAGGAATACTGAACAGCAACTGAGATGAAATCATGAATTCTGACCACTTCTTCCCCTTAATACCAACAACACATCAAGAAGACTCCAGAAAATAAGAGCAGGTTACAACAGAGAGAGCTATTAATCCTATTTAAGAAGGAGTTTTTAGGGAAGCCCAAAGACAACAACACACACACACACACACACACACACACACAGAGGAAATTAAAGTACCGAGCACCTACCGCTAAACATTGGAAGCCCAATTTCCTAGCCACATAAACCTAAAACCCACTAAAATCCTCCTGACCTCAGTTCCTATTCCTAGACACATCATGTTTGACTTTCAAGAAAAAGTCCACGGACTTCTAAATGGCAAGAGAGATACAGCAGGCATCCAACCCAGGCTCCGAAACGACAGAACAGTAACAGTTAATCTTAAAAAAAAAAAAAAACTATGACCAATGTTAAAGGGCTCCTGCAGAAGAGTCGGCACGCAGGACAGATGGTCAACATGAGCAAAGACGTGGAGAGGCTGAGCTAGGATCCAAAGAGAGTGCAAGAGGAAAGAGGGTGGAAAGATACCACCCAAACTGAAACACAAAGAGACTTAAAGAAAATGAGGTCCTACGAACTTCAGTTTCTGTTTGGTCACTGAAGAGTTTGGAAGTTGTCCCTCCATGCCTCACGATAAGACCAAGCAGAAGGAGCAAACGCGGTAAGTTTCTTTGGACAGGACAGGGACCCAGCATCACAGAGCAGCCACCACCTCCAACTGCAGAGGTGGGAGAGGGCCCAGGAGGACCCCGGCTCCCCGCCTGCCGAGGCTGTGAGTGCCCACTCGGGGTAACCATTGGGGTGGCTGCTGGGACACAGCAGGAGTGAGCCTGGGAGCCCAGGAGGTCAACCCCAGGAGCTGCACCTCAATGCCTCTAGGTTCTGCTCCACTGGGCAGGAACAAGGTGACAACCCGCAAACACCTCACACATTCTATCTGAGTGAGCAAAGGCCTCACCTGGAGGACGCTCCCTACCAGAGTCTAACCAAAGTGGGCTTCACCAGCACCCGAGGGCCCTGGGGAGGGACAGACACACCTGGCGCCCTCTAGCCCTCCTGTCCCACCTGTGGAGGAAGAGAAAGATCCCAGAAGCACTCCAAGGTCCCAGCCCTGGGGCAGGCCCCCTAAAGGACCAAAAACTCATCAGAGGGTTCTAGAACACTTTTCCCCCAGACCGTCCCACACCAATCATCCCTGATAACAGAGGATCCACTGGAAAGAATGACAAGGCTCAGACACTACTTAAGGAGTCTCTAGAGAAACCCAAAGTCAACAGAGGATAGGAGATAAGAACACTAGAAGAAATTTTAGCCTCTGACACCTAGAGATCCAGCCGATCATGAACTCGGCCCAACTCCCAGACAGACGAACTAAAACCAGGTTCCACGGGCCTGTTCGCTCGGCTCCTTCGACCTCACCCTAGAACACCGAACACCCCAGCAGCTGTGGCTAGATGTGTCACGTCCAGTGTCAGCAAAAAATTACGAGGCATGTTAAAAAGCAAAACAAACAAACATTTTGAAAAGACACAGCAGGCATCAGAATCAGACTCAGAACAGAGATTTGGGAATTTAAAATTAACTACAAATAAATGCCAAGAGTTCTGGAAAAGGTGGCCGCCATGGAAGAACAGATGGCGATGGAAACAGAGCGATGGAAACTCAACACAGGATGGAAAGGGAACGCTGAAGAGAGAGATGTGCCAAACTGAAAAGGCAAACAGGGGAAAGGATATAAAAACAAAGCCCAACGTCCAAGAACTGTAGGACAATTATGAAATGAATTTATATACCTGTGCTTGTGTGTGTGAAATGGGCAGCCAGACAGAAAGGAGACAGAAAGGAACAGGAGAAATATTGAAGAAACTTGACCACTGAGCCACATCCCCAGCCCTATTTTGTATTTTATTTAGAGACAGGGTCTCACTGAGTTGCTTAGGGCCTCACTTTTGCTGAAGCTGGCTTTGAACTCATGATCCTTCTGCCTCAGCCTCCCCAGCCTCTGGGATTACAGGTGTGCACTACTCTGTCTGGCCTCGTTGACAAATTTTAAAAATCACGGGCACCAGGCCACAGATCCAGGAAGCTCAGAGAGCACCAAGCAGGATAAAAACAAAAAAATCTCCAACTTTGGTTATCATATTCAAACTACAGAAGACCAAAGACAGAGAAAATCTTGAAAGAAACCAGAGATGGGGAAAAAACACCTACCTTTAAGAGGAACCAGGTAAGGGGCTGGGTGTGCAGCCAGTGATACCAGCTTGCCTAACACACACAAGACCCTGGTGGGCTGGGACCCAGCACCACAAGGCAAAATAGCAAGGGGGTAAATTTACACCAGACTTCTTTCCAGAAACTACACACGCAAGAAGACAGTCAAGTGGTGCATTTAAATTGTTAAAAGAAAAAAATCACCAATCTAGAAATCTGACCCAGTGGAATTAAAAGTGAAGGAGCAGGCTGGGGGTGAAGCTTGGGTCCAATCCTCAGCACCAAAAAAAGAGAAAGAGATCAAGACAACCTACTCATGAGGGTATTTGTTGCCAGAAGACTCAACTTTCGGAAAATATTCAAAGAAATTTTTCAGAGAGAAAGAAAATTATATAGGTCAGAAACTCAGGTACACATGAAGAAAGGGAGGGAGTGGAGAAGGAATCACTGAAAACAAGATTTTTGATTTTCTTATTCTTGATTAACAGACAACAGTTTGTTCAAAATAAGAACATCAACACAAAACTGGATTTATAGCTTCTAGATAAGAAAAATAAATGATAGCAACGTAATAGGAGACAGGAGGGAGGAACTGGACTACAGACGGTCCCTGGCTTAAATGGTTCAACTTACAATGTTCAACTTCACAAAGGTATTGTAGGAATGTGAAGGGCATTTTCAAATTGACTATATTTTTGGCCTATGATGGGTTCATGGAGAGCATCTGTATTCTGTTAGAAGGTACCTGGTGCACAGGAAGCAACAGGGACTTCTATCAAAGACTCTACTATAAATGCATATTGCATCTTGGGCAATCTCTAAAAATTTTTTTAAGAACCGATATGCCACAAGAAGGGAGAAAAGAGCCAGTTAAAACAAGTAGAATATTTTAAAAAGGAACACAGAATGTGGACATCAAATAGAAAAAAACCCACAAAGATGGTAAGTGGTAACTCTATTTTAGTCACTTGAATGTGAATGGTCTAAATATCCAATTAGAAGACAGAGACTACTGGTATGGATTTTAAAAAAAAAGAAAACAGGATCCAACCATATGCTATCTACAAGAAACCCACTTTAAATATAAAGATACAGATATATTTGGATTGAAAGAAAAGGTATGGAGAAAGATACTCCAGGCCAATGCTAATTAAAAGAAACCTAAAGTAGTTACATTAATTTCAGACAAAGAAGTCATCAGAGCAAGGAAAACAATAAAAGATAAAAGAGGACATCTGGTAATGACAAAGAATCGACACTTCAAGAAGAAATAACAATCTACTGTGTGTGCATTAATCTAATACGAATGCACCCACATAATGTGAGTGCATCTAGCAACACAGCATCAAAACAGGTGAGGCAAGAATGGATAGAACTGGAAGCAGAAATAGACAAATACACCATTAACATTCTCTATCAATAACTGACAGATCCAGCAAGCAGAAAATCAGTGCATATATAGTTAACCTGAACAGAACCATCAATCAACTGGATCTAATTGACATTTATAGAGTATTTCATCCAAAGACAGCCCAATACACATTCTTCTCCAGCTCATGTGGAATATTCACCAAGACAGGTCACATTATAGGCCATGAAACATACCTTCACAAGAGAAGGAATCATCCAAAATATGCTCAGACCATCATGAAATTAGACTAGAAATCAAAAACAAGACTGCTGGAAATTTTTGAAATATATGGAGATTAAATAGTACTTCTAAATAACACATGGGTGAAAGCAAAATCTCAAGAGAAAATAAAAACTATTTAAAAATACATGAAAATACAATTATTAAAATTTGTAGACAGCAGTCAATTGTAGGGTTAGAGAGAATTTTATATCACTGAATGCACATAAGAAGAAAGATCAAAGTTAATCATCTAAACTCTACCTCAGGAAACTGAAGGATGAAAAGTAATATAAACCTAAAGCAAGCAGAAGAAATCATAAAAATTAGAGCAGAAATCAACAAAATTAGAAACAGGAAATGAATAGAAAAAATTAATGAAGCTAAAGGCTAGTGTTTTGAAAAGATGAATAAAAATTTATAAACCTGTAGTCAGTCTGGCCAAAAGAGAAACAGAGAAGACAAAAAGAATCAGAAATGGAAGAAGGGACATCACTACTGAGCTCATAGATTTTAAAGGATAATAAAGGGATACCATGAATAAGTCTTTGCCCACAATTTGATGACTTAAAAAAAAAGGGGACCAATTCTCTGAAAGACACAACATACTACAGAAAAACAGATCCCTCTATATATGCCTATAGCTATAAAAAAAAAAAACAGAATCTATAATTAATAACCTTTTTTTAAAAAAAAGCACCAGGCCCAGTGGTGAATCCTACCAAACACTTAAGGACAAACTGATTCCCATTCCCTACAATCTCTTTCAGGAAACTGGAGCAGAAGGAGCAGTTTCTTATTCATTCTATAAGAAGAGCATTACTCTAATACCAAAACAAGATACGGACAATATAAAAAAGGAAAACTACAGACCAATATCTCTTGTGAACATAGATGTATGAATAATCAGCAAAATATTAGCAAATCTCATTTTTAAATGTATAAAATGCAGCACATGCTTAAACTCAATAGGATTTATTCCAGATATGCAAGGTTGGGTTAACACTCAAATATCAATTGGTATATCTCATCAACATCACAAGATGAAAAAAAAAATGATATGATCATATTAATAGATATGCATTCAAAAAACTCCAATGCCCAATTCATGATTAAAAACTCTCAGCAAACAAGGAAAAGAGAAAAACTTCAACTGGCTAAAGAATATCTACAAAAAACCCTACAGCTAAAACAATATTAAATGGGAAGAAACTAAATGCCTTTCCCTAAGACCAAGACAAGCATTTTCTCTATGACTACTCCTATTCAATATCATACTGAATGTCCTATGCAACAAGACTAGAAAAGGAAATACAAGATATACAGAGATTGGGAAGGAAGAAACATTACCATTTTTTATTCACAGATGGCATGATTGTCTACAGTAGGAATTCTAAAAAAGAAAGAAAAAAACCCTGGAAGGTAGCTAAATAAAGCTTAATATACAAAAGTCAATTACTTCTAATATACCAACAATGAAGAAACGGAATTTGAAACACAAAAATATCACTTTTATTAGTGCCAGAAGAAATTTTGATAAATATCTAGCAAAACATAAAACTCTGATAAAAGAAATCAAATAAGATCTAAATAAATGGAGAGATATCCCATGTTCACGGAGGGAAGTCTCCTTATTATTGTAAATTCTTCTCAACTTTGTGTACAAATTCAACGATCAAAACCCCAGCTACTTATTTTAGGGCTATTAACAAACTAATTCTAAAGTATGAAGACCAAGAATAGGTAACACAATACTGAAGAACCACCATGCTGGAGGGCTGATCGATACTACGCAACTTCATGACTTACTACAGAGATACAATAAATAAAATAGTGTAGTGTCAGCAAAAGAATAAACAAGTAGTTCAGAGCAATAGAGCAGAAAGCTCACACGTAGACCCACACAAATGCAGGCAACCAATCTCTGGCAAAGGAGCAAAATTGATTAAACAGAGGAAGGACAGTCTTCCACAAATGATGCTTGAACAGCTGGTTGTCCACATGGGAGAACAACAACAGCAAAACCCCTGCAGGCTGGTGCCAACCTCAGCACACTGTATGTGCTCACCACCTGCACAACTGTCAACTGAGCGTCCCTCTGCCTCATCCATCCCCCATTTTATGCCAATCACCCCCAGCTTGAAATCAAAACTCCATGAAATCCAAGTCCACGGCAACTTTCACTACCAGTTTCAGGCCTTTCCTCTGTCCCATTCCTGCTCCAATTTCTTCTCTTCCTTTGAACATAGTAGATGCTCAACAAATACTTTCTGTATAAATAAGCATTTATGTGCATGTCCTGTGTGTACTGAATACAGACTTCAAAATATCAATATATCAGCAACCAGAGTGACCATCTCTGAGTAGGAAGGTTATGGGTGAGCTTGATGTTTTCATTCCTTTTGCCCATCTGAACTTTCTAACTGCTCAACAGTGAACATATATCGTTTGTATAACAAGAATAATAACAGAACCAAAACAAAAGAAAACAACTTAAAAAAGGCCAGATCTATATAAGGAAATATCAGGTGTGACAATTTACTTCTTGGAAGGCATCTTTTACTCTGTAAAATTATTTTTAAAAAAAATATTTTGTGTAGATGATAAAAAAAAAAAGAATCTGATTTGCAGAGAAGTTTCCAGGACAGTGTGAAGTTCAGAAAGCCCACTCTCCCTGAGGAGACTAGCATGTTCTTCCTCCTCCTTTGTTTTCAGATCACACACTGGCTCCTTCTCTTCTCCTCAAGGGTGGGCCCCAGCTGGTCAGTTTCAAGGTCTGTGACCCCTGACCCTGTCAACCTCTGGAGTGTCCCCTTCAGATGTGGGCATCTAGGACTCTGGAAAACCAGACTGGCACTTTCCTGGGTAGTAACCAGGAAGGAGCCCCCAAACAACTGGATGGAGAGAGAGCATCCTTACCCAACAGGGAAGGAGCTGAAGCAACTCCCAGTCTCTGACCTCATGAAACCCCAAAACCCCATCCACCCCACAAGACCAAAATGATATCAGAAAAGCCATCCCCACCATGGGTCAGGCTAGCTGCGTTCCCCTCCTTCTCCTTCTATTTCTATTTCTCTCTCTCTCTCTCTCTCTCTCTCTCTCTCTCATTCTCCACCCCCCAATTTCACAGGTGAGGAAACAGGCCACAGAGGTGAGGCAGTGTGCCCACAGCCACTCAGCCATTAAGTAGAAGAAACAGGACTCAGGATGCCACCCCTGGTCTGGAGGACGACAAAGTTTCACAATAAGTAAGAGGAACTCAAAAACAGCAAAGGTGTCAAGAATGCTCTGTGTGCCAGGTTCTCCTGAGAAAGGCTGATCCTGGATCACTGACGGAGAGCTACCATCTACCCTGGAGGAGTGTGATGTCAGCGGGGGAACACCTCACCCACTCCCGGGACCACGACTGACTTCCACTTGTGTGAAGTTGCTTGACCTCAACTCCAGCCGGGCGTCAACACCCTGCACAGCCCAGCCCAGCCCAGCCAGTCCTGCAGCATCTCACTCACGAGGACCACGACCAAAGGGCGGCGGGGCAGGGGCTGGGGTGATATGAGGCCTTTGGCCCAGCTCTGCGATGGACTGACTGACGTTTTAACACCTGTCAGGCCTCCGACAGTCCTCAGCACTATGGAGCGCTGGTCCCCACTTTAGCTGAGCCTCAGTTGCTCATTGTGTAGAGTGGGGCCAGCCACCTTTGCCTGGCCAGCTTCCCATCAGCACTGGGCAGAATAAGCGAGAACACACAGGCCTGTCCTGCAAACGAGGGCTGCGGCCTCAAGGCAGCGCTGATGCAGTTGCCTCCCCACGGAGGGCGTCCACTCCTCTAACGGCTCACGCAGTCCTCAGAGGGCACCGGCAGCAGCCAGCCAAAGAGCCAGCCAGGCCTCTCGACTACAAGATAGTGACAGCTCGCCAAGTTTGCTCCTGGCATCAAAGTCTGCCAGCAGGGATGGGCCAACAGCCTGCCAGCCAGCTTTCTTCGTCAGGGACACACACACACACACACACACACACGCACGAGTCAACTCATAAATAAAAATCTGATTATCACAGGCTTTTCCAAAGCCAATGTGACTGAGTTTTAATCTTTTATAAAGAAAAACTCATGAAATATTCAAGTGGGGCCCGCACATCTCAGGAGACGAAAAGTGGCTCTAGGCAACCCCCAGCCAGACACCCCAGGGGGGCCCAGGACCTCTGCATCACCCAGCAGAGCAGTGTGCCCGTGTGGCCACTGCTCCACCCAGCCACTGGCAGTGGCGGGCGGCCCGCCACCAGCTCTCCTGGCGGCTCCCACTGTTGGCGCTTCCTACTCTGCAGGATCGGGATGCCCTGGGCGCCTTTCAGGCACACAGAGAGGATGATCATGAGGAAGCTGGGAAGAGCCCTGCTGCATGGTCCCCTGGAAGGCTAACTGGGCATGCAGAAGGCCGGCAGGACCACTCCTCGCAGCCCAGGAGCTGACTCGTGCCTTGTCCCCGTGCCCAGGAACCCTTCTCTGTGAGCTCACTGTGCCTGACACCCCGGGGCCAGGGACACCACAGGACAGACAACCCCTGCCGGCGTCATACAGGGAGGGCTGATTCCAGGGCTGGGTGCAGGATGAGCCTGGAGCGGTGCACAGACCCACAGGTCAGGAAGTGCTCTGCTGACCGGGGCATGCAGAGGAGCCTGCGGGGCGCCGCTGGCCAACTCTGGAATAACGGTGGCCACAATAAAAACGCTAGCGATGGATCATAAATCCATAAAATAAACATCCAGGAGTCTCAACTGATGTGAAGGAATAAGAAAATAAGTAAACAGGGAAGAAAGGAGTCCTCATTCTAAGATTTCCAATTAAGCAATGAAGAGGGAGTGATGGGATAGGAAATTGCTATTTGGCAAAGGGCACGGTCATCACTGTTGCAGGCAAGAAGCAACAATAGATGCTAAAATCAGTGAACAAAAAGTAACAAGATACTGGCACCATCTCTAAGTATGTGCCCACGAAACACTTATTCATACAAAGGGTAAGAGAGTAACTTTTCTCAAAGAGGAGGAGCACAGAAAGCGCCTTAACCAAGTGTTCAAAGTTGACATCACCAGCCAGGAGCTGCCAACGTCTGCACCCCAACTTGAGGCAGAAGGCACCACCCCGTCCTCCAGCACCACCTGCCACATCCAGGAGGGGCGGGGCATTCCACAAAATGACAGATGGGAACTTTGTAAAGGGGTCAAGGACTTAGAATTCAAAGAAAGGCCAAGGAATGTCCCAGACTGGAGGAGACTGAGGGGATATGAGGACTCAGTGCAACGTGGGACCCCGGACTGCATTCAAGGCCAGAGAAAGGCCACTACGGGACCTCAGGTGAAATCTGAATGAGGCTTGAAGATTGATCTACAGCACTGTCTGACAGACTGAGCTCCCCAATCCACAAAAACTACAACTCCAGAACACTCCCAAATCCAGAACTTGTAAGTATGTGTAATGTGTGTGCACCTGAGAAAACACTCAGCCATGAACACTCAAGAGTGTTGGATTTCAGAGCATTTTGCAATTCTGATTTTCAAAATTAGGGATGTTTAAAGTTCAAATTTGCAGAGTTTTGCAAACTGTGCAAATATCCCAAGATCCGAAAAACTACCTGACATGCTTCTTAATCTGAAAGACTTCTGGTCCCAAGCATGTCAAATGAGGGACACTCAACCTATACTTTAATTTCCTGTATTCATCTCATAGAAACCTGAGCACTGCCCTATCATTATATAAGGTTAACATCTGAGGAAGCTGGGCGAAGGCAGATGGAAACCCTAGGTATTTTTTTTTCTTGGTATTATTTTTGCAGGTTTTTATAAATTCTTTCAAACTGAAAAGTTGAAAAAAAAATTAACCTGACATCACAAAACTTACATTCTAGTGAAGGAGGGGAGGAAGATAGAGAAGTATCTGTCTTTGTTTTTAAAAATGCAAAATAAATTATTTCAATGGTACCATGGAGATAAATGAAGCCATAAAAGGATGGAGGAGGGTGTAAGTTTAAAGGGCATGTAAGAAGACTTGCTGAAATGACGGGAGCCAAGGAGTAGCAAATGCAAAGGCCCTGAGGCTGCAGTGCCCACCAGAACAGAAAAACAAGGCCAGACTGAGCTAGGCCGCCCCATTCCCTGCTCCCTGCTCCTGTTCCTCCTGATCAAGCAGCAAGTTCAGTCACCCAAAGACATGGCTGAGTTGCATCTTGGGGAGGATTAAGTCCTGAAGTCAGTCCATGAAGTTAAAACTTCTTAAACCAGTCCTTAAGAAGACCCTCCCCTTTTCCCTAGAACTCCAACAGTCAGTATGTCCCACCGAACAGGGCACAGTCCGAACAGGAACGCTTCAGCGCCTTTCCAGCGGACCCCCAGATGAAGATGCCGGCTTGCACGGAGTTTCCATGCCGGAGGAGACACACGCCCCGCCATGCCAGCGGCAGTCAGCCAGGCAAGAGGCTCTCATTCCAACCAAAGGCACAGCGGTTCTCAGCTCCTGCTCATGGTCACCTGGGCCTCCTGCCACCTGCGAGATTCCCGCTCTCCACATTACAAGTGCATCTGGTGAGAGATCAGATCCTCCATCGGCCTTGCCTCTGCTCAAACCCCTCAGGCTCCGCTTTCCACGGGGCAGATTCCAGGCTGGCCTGGCGCAACTCAACAACGGTGGGCATTTCCTGATTCCGAGAGGGACTAATTAGAAGTCAAACTACACTCAGTCTTAGGCTTGTCTTCTATAAATTTCCCACTGGGACCTGTCACCCCCAACTGCAACTGAGCTCATTAGCACCACAAAGGAACAAACCGCAAACTAACGCCAGGAGAGAGGCGCCCAGGAGAGAGGCGCGGACTCCACCAGTCCAGCCCCATCGTCAGCTTGGCTCATTTTCCGGCCTGGGCGCAGGGCTGTGACTTTTTATTGCAGTCGTACAGCACGATCATATTTTCTACTAATAAAATTGTCCCTAGGTCATACAATGGAATCAAACTGATCCATATTTCACAGCACTGTTGCGAAATAAATAAATAAATAAATAAAGCTTTCTGGTGCAGCTGCGTTTCGCTCCAACACACACACACACACACACACACACACACACACACACGAGGATCCCTGGGAACGGCCATCCTCGTCCTCAGTAGCATGAGGAGTATCTCCTCACGGGGATGCTACAGAGATAAATGCAGCAGATACTAAGCACCTTTGCTCATTCACTCAACCAACATTTCATAAGCACCTACTATGCCCGGGTACTGAGGACACAGTGACCAATAAAACAGACGCACTGTGTCCCCATGGGGCTTAAGGCCTGGTCATATTCATTTCCTTGGCTAGTAAAATTCTCCACTCTGTGTTCAGGGTCCTCCGTGAGGACGCCCAGCATGTGTCTGTCTATCCACCATCTACCTACCTCTGTGCCCCGCTTCCCTGGACCCCAGACAGCCCAGTGTCTCACCGCTCCCCAAATCCTCCTGCCAAATAGACCACCTGCTCTTTTCAGCCTCCCTCAGAAGACATTTTTAAGCATTTTGAAATGTCATTTGCATATAAAGCCTCAGCTAATTATAACCTCTTCCTTAGAGCCTGGGATGACTGTTCTTTCCCCATGCCTGTCTCAGTATTGACCACCACGAGGTCGTACACCTCCAATGACAGGCACCTGTTGCTCTCCCACCCTTTCCTCTTCCACCTTAGCACCCCCAAAGCTTCCAGGGAGCCAACAGTCTTCCAGAGGCTCCCCTGGCCTTCACGTCACCTATGACAAGAGTAGGAATCAAGGGCAAAGACCCTTCCGCCGTCTCAGAAACCGCCACCTGGGTCCAGCTCAGGACAGCAGCTCTGGGTGACACATCTTCAAGAGCATCCAGCAATGCCCAGTGGCAGGAGGCTGGGAGGTGGCTTTTCTCAACCCTGGGTCCCAGGGCCTTGCACACAGCCTGACACACAGAAGGTGCTCATTAAATAATGGCCGTGGTTGTTCAAACTGTTCTGTCTTTAAAGCTTTGCTGAGAACCTCCTTCACAGTGAAACGGAAAGAAGTGAGCAATGTTACGCTACTGTGTTCTGAACGCACTGCGAGGGCTGTTCAGGGAGCCCGGGGGCAGGCTGTAGCTGCACGGGCGCAGTGCAGGGGACGGCCGTGAGGGGACAGGCGGCCCTTCCCTCCAGATGCTCAGGGTTCAGAACACACGTGCACGGCTGCAGCCCTGCATCCAAACAAGTGGGAAATCAGGATGTTTCAAGATGAGCAACTAAACCCACCACCGTGGCCAGGCTCTGGCTTAACCTCTGTTTAACTCCCCCCCGCCCCTTGTTTACACAGTTTTTAACAGAAAAGGTGTTTTTATAATCAGCCTAGTGTTTATATTCCACGGGGAGCTTTCCAAAGGCTTAAAAATAGACTGACTCCTCACACACCTTAGCCTCTTCCCCTAAAGATCTTGTTTACACTAGCATTTTCCTTAGCAAATCTTCCCCAGAAAAGGTCAAGTGCAGGTCACAAACTCCTGAGCAGGCAGCTCTACAGGACGGGGGTTCCCAGGGCACCTCTAGGCACTGCCCCAGACCCACCCCTGGTTCTTCCGCCTGGCGGTGCCCAGAGTGGAATGCGGGTTCCTCCAGAGAGCACATTCTGCAGATAAATGCACCCAGGGAGAACCCCCGAAACAGATCTTCCAGGTCTTGAGGACCTCTAGGGTCCAGACCCTGGGAACTGAGACACCACCTTGTCAGGGGCTGGTTTAGCCGTCCTAATCCTGACCTGGCGGGCGTTCCCAACGCTGGTCCAGGGCAAGCGGACAGATGGGGACACTGAGGCCCGAGGGCGCTGGGATCTGTCTCGCCCCACACAGCAGGCCAGTGGTGGTCTGACACCCGCGGTCCCTCCTTTAACATACCCCACCGTGGGGGAGGAAGACAAGGCGTCCCCAAACCCTCATCACGTTCTGCTGATTTTTTAATAGACTTTAACAATTTACTGACACCAGCGGAGCTTATAAAGTAGTTTAATTGAATTAATTAGGCAGTCACTACTTACTCCTGAGTTCCCCCTTTGGCTCCAGGGAGGCTGGCAGTCGCCTGTTTAACCCTTCACATCCCAGAAAGGCTGTCACTCACTCTCACATGAGACAATTCACCATGGTCTCCTGCAGTCTCCTTCCAAACCCAGGATCCGGACAGAAGGGAAAATCCCCCTGGGTGGATCAATGCTTTTTCCTGGAGGCTGCCCTGGTGACGGGGGCGGCAGCATGGGAGTCACTCACTGGCCTGCTGTCCCCACCCCGCACTCTCCTCTCTCCCCAGCCTTAACCTCCCTCCCAGGAAAGGGGAAGGCTGGTTTCTGCCACTCAAAGCGCAGCCCCCAGCAGCAGCAGGGCCACCTGGCGGTATTAAAAATGCAGACTCCCGGGCCCCGCGGAGCCTGCTCACACAGAACCCCTGGAGTGGGGCCCAGCAGGGCGTCTGAACACGACCCCCATGGGACTCCAGAGCAAGCTAGAGTCAGAGAACTGGCCTGGGTCATGGGCGGAGTTCCTTTTAGATTAAGACGACTGGGAAACAGTCCAACACATGAAAACCCATTCACTTACAGGATATTCTCCACAGCATCACTGATAATGGGGAAAAACTGGGACCAGCAAACAATTCCCCAATTAGAGACCAGCTGGACAAATGAGGGTACAGCCACCTCAAGGACACCTGCAGTCAGAACCTTCAGGGTCACCTAACGGAACACTGAGAAGCACGAGCCCTGTGACACCAAGGGGTTTTGAACAAGGAGAGAACCGGATCGTGCCCTTTACACCCACTGGTCAAAACCATCGCTGAGAAGGCAAAGGACGGAGACGCCCAGGCGAGGCCTGTGGACGGGGCCTGCAGGGGTTTTCTTCCCGGTGCTGTTCTGCCTTCCAGCTTCTCCTATGAAGAGCACTTGCCACCTTTTATAACAAAAGCATGAAACATGGTTTCATTGTTTTTAAATAAAGCAGAAAGGTCCTGGAGAAGACTCTGCTTAGAAAGCAGGAAGTTTGGGCTGGGAGTGAGCTCAGTAGAGCTTGCGGAGCACGAGAGAGGCCTGGGTTCCATCCCCAGCAACCCAGCAAACCAGGACAGCCAGCAAGCAGACAGGGCCTGCCAACGCGAAATGGGCTCCAGGCTCCTGGACCAGGACGTCCCTGTGGCTGCACCTGGGCATGGAGCTGGGAAGGGTAGTGCTCTCGGATGACCACTCCATGACAGTGCCTTCTCCCTGGCATATAACTAGACGAGCTGAGAGAAAAAAACAGCCCTGAGGAGCCAGGCCGAGGACAAGGGAAATCCACCCCAGGCCCGTGAGGACATGCCGAGTACAGTGAACACACCTGGTGGGCAGAGACAAGCTCATTAGCAGACCAGTAATAAGTCACTGTTTCCAGGAACTTCTAAGCCCCTGAAGCTGGGCTTGGACGGTAGGTCCAGCCCAGCTGGCTCATGGTAAGTGGCCTCGGCAGCAATCAGTAATTACCAAGTGCAGACCAGGAAGCAGGTGAACAAACACCAGCCCAGGAGTAGAAACTGGGTGGCCAGGAGGCTCCTCTTCCACCCCGAGGCAGAGATGGGCTCACCCTGCACCCCACTCTCCATGGCCTAGGAAGCCAGTGCACCAACAGCCCAGCAGGAGGAACAGCAGGAAAGAGGGGCTCATGAGGGCCTCCAAGAGAGTATGGGAAGGACAGGGACAGCAGCGGGGAGACATCACACCCAGGCAAGGCTGGGAAGCCCTGGGATGGGAGCACCCTTCATCCCAGCACCAGTGGCTAGGAGAGGCTGGATGGAAGGCACACATCCACACTGCCGGGCTACTGCCTATCCCTGAGCAAGCCCAGGTCTGGGCAGTGTCACTTCCCACCTTGGGCCAGCAAGCCCCAGGGGAGCACTCGTCACCAGGCCTGGCCCCTCCCCAACATGATGAGCAAGCAGGCATCACCCTGAGAGCACCACGCAGCCTCCCACACAGACGGCAGGAGAAGCCCGTTGTCAGCTTCTGGGGACCAGGAGAGGCATGAGAACCCAAACTCACATGCGTCCCCTTCCTTTTCAATGTTTCCTGTTTCTGAATTTCACCTGACCATCCACAGCAGCGCTCACCCTCACTGAAAGCAGGCTCTGGAGGTGCCGACAGGGACCTGGGCTGCCAGAGCGCAGAGCTCGCGTGGTGAGGCTGCCTCCCCACCGCATCTTCTGGGCAGCCGCTCACGGCAACGACGTGGGCACTCCTTGTTCCTCTGGCCCAGATGGCTCTGTCCAGCCGGGCATCAACGCACACACCTGCAGTCCCATCTCCTTCGTGGAGAATCCCTGCATCTCTGAGGGTCCGAGGGGCAGTGTCCTGAAGCCCACTGCACGCACGGCCTTGCGGATGTCCACGGTGTGGTCCTGGTCACCACCTCACTGAGGGCAGAACGGCCCTGTCTCTTCTCAGCACCCTTCTTTGCAGGAGCCACTCGGCAGGGCCCACGTTGGCAAAGGAAGAGCATGAAGGACTGTGGGAGGGGGCGGTGGTCACAAGTGCTGCTTCTCCCTTTCATGTCACTACATTTTCCCACACCTGTCACTGAAGCCCCAGTGCTGCACACAGACCCAGGGGGACAGGCATGCTCAGAGCCTCCAACCCCTGACCTCCAAGCAAAAGCCAACAAGCTCTCTATGTCCCAGAATAACCTTGGCTATGGGCGACACGTGCCTGGACGTGCCTTGGTCTCCCTTTAGCATCACACAATTGTAACTGGGGAAAAGACCATCATGGCCAACTGCTCCTTTCCCAAGGGAGGCACCCAAAGCTCAGAGAGAGAGAGTTCCCGTACTTGGGCCACACAGCAGTGGTATCTCAAACCCAGGCTCTTCATTCCCACTGCAGCCCAGCAGGGGCTGGCGCTCCAGGGTGCACTGGCTTAGGTCAAGAAATGGTGATGAACCCGGGAATTGATAAGTGCAGTGAAGTCCTACAGGACAGAACCAGGGAAGAGTACTAAAGAAAACAATGAGCTGTCTCTATAAGGGGTCCAAGCAGAGGCTGGAAAGATGGGCAGTTAGCAGGAAGGACAGACGGATAAGACCCAAGTTTTTACTTTGTTGGGGGGTGGGAGAGTGCAAGGGGTTCTTGGTCCATTTTCTGACACTGTCACAGAACACCTGAGACGGGGTGATTCATGAAGAGCACAGGCTTATGGGCAGGGGTGGGGCTCAGCAGCAGGGCCCCTGCCTTGCCCGTATGAGGCCCAGGTTCCTCCTTCCTTAACGTAAAGAAAAAAATCCCTGGTATCTCTTTGATAGCATGAGCTCCCGGGTAAGACTTCACTTACAAAAGGAATCTTTGGCTTAAAAGGGTGTTGAGATCTTGTAGTGGGTAAAAAATAATGATCTTCTCTACAGAGTGCTAAGGTCTTAACTTATGAACAAGTGAGACGTGCTGTTAACTAGGCACTGAGCTTCTCCAGTGAGGACACCAAAGCTCCTGTGGCTGCCAGGCCTCCCAGTTCCCATGGCTGGTCCTGATGTGTCACTGGCGTCTCCTAGCAGGAAATGTCGCTCGCTGTGTGTTACCCTTTCTTGTCATGTTATTTCTAAGTTATGTCTTGAGACACAGAAAGTGCTAAGTAGAAAATAATAATGTCCCCTTTTCCAGAAAGGGACCCCCACTTCAGATCTGTCCCCCAACAGTGACTGCCATTATTCTGAAAGGCAGCAACAGGGAGGAAAGGGCTCCTTGGAGCTAGGCATCACTCACACGGCCGTCAGAGAAGGAGAGGCCTTTCCCGACACTCCCACTACCCCGAGGACCCCCATCCACCTGCAGCTCTCCGCCTTGCTGTAGAACTTGATCAGTGCCAGGATCTCAACCACATGGCCCAGGGGTTCACAAAGGCCAGGCCTGGGGATGGGCCTCTGAAAAGGGCTCCTTGCTAATGATGTAGGAGGCAGTGCAGGGGTGCCCTGGCCTGCTGCCAATCACTGCTCTCCCAACGTGAACCACCCCTGAGCGGCCCAGCCCACCGGGGCTGCAGGACTCAGCTCCAGCACTGAAAGTCGCAGCCTGACATTTGCCCACAATCTGCTCGAAGCTCACATGGTGCAATGTTGAGCCAGAGTCTCCTCCAGCGAGAGGGGCCAGCGAAGAAGCCCCATCCTGGGGACAGAGCTCCTGTTCAAGGTCGACAAGAGAACAATTAATGGCCAGGACCTAGGAAGGCGGAATGACACTGTCAAGCCAAGGCCAGGGAGCAAAACTGCCCAGCAAAGCACCGAAGCTTGAACCACCGAGACCCCGGGGACCACGCTGGCAGAGGGCAAAGGGGTGCAGAGAACACAACTTTGCTCCCACCCACATAGCATCCTTCATCCAGGATAGAACCAGCTCAGCCTTCCAGGGGCCCACCCTCTTAAGTGCTTTCAAAGTCCCCAACTCCAAGAGGAAAATCAATGACCCAGACCACCCCATCGGAACACCACACCAGCTCAGGAATGAGCCTGTGACCCACACTGGGCCAATGAGAGCCTGCTTGGGACTTCCATTGAAAGCCCTCTCTTTACAGCAGGATGTCCCACTGGGGTGAGCCATGTGCCCGGCACTGCAGCAGCTCTGTCTGCCACTGCTGGGGAGGAGCGGCCTGAGGACATCAATGCAGGAAACAGAAGCCAGGAGATGAGAGCAGATGTCTCTAACCCCACCTGCACGTCTAACCCAGGCCTGGACTTCTCTGTAGGTACACCATTGCATGTCCCCGTTGGCTTGGGTACACCAGTGCATGTCCCCGCTGGCCTGGGTACACCACTGCATGTCCCCGCTGGCTTGGGTACACCACTGCATGTCCCCGCTGGCTTGGGTACACCACTGCATGTCCCCGCTGGCTTGGGTACACCACTGCATGTCCCCGCTGGCTTGGGTACACCACTGTATGTCCCTGTTGGCTTAGGTACATCAGTGCATGTCCCTGTTGGTTTAGGCAAGTGTGACATGAGTTTCCATCACTTGCAAACTAAGGGATCCTGATTAAAATGGACACTGAATGGAGAGTCTGCTGTACGAACTGGCAGATTAGGTTGAAGGCAGAAAACAATCCTCATTGCTGGGAATTAGCAGTGTGATTTTATTTCATCCTGAGCTACCTACATTGTGGTGGGAAATTAAATGATTTCACATCATCCTCAATTGTTAAGGAAACAATGGTCCTACAGTGTCTCCTGTGACAAGGACCATATAGCCTAAGAACAGCCAGGAAGACCACAGTGGCCGTGGAAGGTTCCAGGCCCAGGAGGAGCAGCTGGAAGCCTTTTCTTCCGTGTTAGTGTTATCTTGAGTCAGGCTCTTGCCAAGTTGCTGAGGGCCTACGTTGCCCAGTCTGGGCTCGAACATGTGATCCCCTGCCCTGGCGTCCCCAGTCACTGGGATGACAGGCGTGGGCCACCTCCCAGCAGAAGCCCTTTCTTAGGCCCATAAACCTTGGCATGTTCCCGCAGAGCTCCAGGCAGCTTCCTACCCACCATGTGTCCCCACAGCCCCCACGATTAGAATGGGATTCTCAGAGGTATAACACAGCCTTTCCAGGGGCCAATTTGGTGATATCATTAAAACACACAGTCTATGACAAAACCCCACCCCTTCCAGTGTGTCTTCCAAAAGTGCCCTCAGAAAAGCAAAGTGACACTGATGAAAGCAGCACTGGCAGCTGTCAGTCATGCTGAAGCACAAGGGTCCAGATTCAACACCCACCTTCCACAACAAGCAACTGGACACCAGGCAACAGGTGACACTGGGCAGCAACTCCTAGGAGAGGAAAAGGGAAGGGTGGGCTCTACAGAGGTCCCTGCCAGCTGCCTGGAGAAGTTCGAAGCTGCAGGGCAGGGAGGGGATGCCAAGCCGAGCCCGGGGGGTCTCCCTGCCCCAGGAGACAGTTAAGAAGCTGAGGCGGGCAGGAATGCGCAGGGTGAGAGTCTGAAGAGCTACCGACAAGTGGGTAGCCGCCCTGAGCAAGAATGCCAGCCAAGCTGCAGCAGGGACCAGCAGAAGGAACCATCCTGCAGCAACTCTCAGCGCAACCAGCCAGGAGAGTTCACCTCACCTCCGACAGCCTTGGTAGAGAGAGTGTGGCATGCAGGGCCTGAGGCTGAGCGCTCAGAACACAGGCAGCCACCCCAGACCAGGGGCTGGAACACTGTTGCCGTGAAGGGTCACAGAGAAACACTGTGTGAGTCACTGCAGAAGGAAAGCCACCCCCGACAGCACAAGAGCAGAGGGTGAGCCAGATCGCCCCTGGCTGGGTCACCACCCTGTTCAAGGCTGCTTGGTGGCAGGCCGGAGAGCAAGCCCAGAACAGATCACTCTCTCCACGTAACTGGACCACTGTGGTGATCAGAATCACGCCCCGGAAGACAGCCGGATCCTCATCTCCACAGCTGTGCAGGTGTGAGGCCCAAGCACACGGACGGAGACCCGCCCTCGGATGACCCTGGGAAGGCCTGGTTTGTTCAGCGAGGCCCAGCGCAGGGATCCTCCTAAGCAGAAGCCGAAGGCAGAAAGCAGAACCAAAGACATAACAGCTTGCGAAGGACTCTGCACCATGTCACCGACTCCGAAGAGGAAGGTATGGAGAGACTGGGCCTGGAGTGGGTGCAGCTGCTAGAGGCTGGAAAGGGAAGAGACTCTCCCCTTGGGCTTCTGGAAGCCCCGGCAGACCTTGATTTAGACCAGTGAGGCCTATTTCAGATTTCCAACCTTCAGAACTACAGTCACGCACCAGGTAAGGGCATTTTGGTCAATGACAGGCGTTTCTGTCATGCTGTGTGTATGACAGTAGCCCCCTAAGGTAATAATGGAGCCTAGTGACCACAGCCACCCTAACACCACTCACCCTGGAGGTGCTGGGCCAACAGGCCTACGGGGCTGCCAGTGTGCAAAGCCTAGCGCATGCAGCGCGTGCGGTACAGAACCCTCGGCTGTGACAGCAGACAACTGTCACTGCTTCATGAATTCACCATGTTAGGCTTTTATCCCTGCTTCAGAGTGCACACACTCAACTTCCAAAAAAAAAGTTAACTGTAAAACAGCCTCAGGCAAGCCCTTCAGGAGGTTCCAAAAGGATATGGCATCGTCATAGAGACGACAGCTCCCATGTTCCGACTGTCCCTGAAGACCTGGCAGGGGGACAAGGTGTGCAGGCAGAAGACAGCGGTACTGAGGATCCTGACTCTACAGGCCTGGCTGCCTGAGTGTGTTCTGCATTCATTTTTAACAAAAAAGTTCATACAGTGAAACAAAAATTAAAAATTTTAAAAACAGAAAAAAGCTTACAGAATGAGGATATAAAGAAAAACCACTTTTGGATAGCTGTACAATGCCTTTACGTTTTAAGCTAAGTTTTAGGGCAAAAGAGTTGAAAAGTCTAAAAAAATGAAGAAGTTTATAAAGTAAGAAAGTTACACGAACCTAAGGTTAATTGATTGTTGGAGAAAGGTTTTGGAAAAGCAGGCAGGGTAGCCTGAGTGTGTGGCGTTTACAGAGTATACAGTGGCACACGCAAGGGCCCAGCCTGGCCACACAGCCACCGACTCACCCGGAGCAACTCCCAGCCTGCAAGCTCCACTCTTGGAAGGGCTCCTCGCAGGCACACTTTGACCCTTTCTGCACCCGCACCTGCATGCACCTGTTCTGTTTGGACATGTTTAGATCACAAATACTTATTACCAGGGAGTCACCCCTGCCCCCTGCATTCAGCTAGCAGCCCCGGTGTGCGGTGGGCTACCCCATTCGTGTAGTGCAAGTACACCCCAGGGTGCTGCACAATGAAAGAATCACCTGGGACAAACTTCTCAGAAGGTGTCTCCGTCCTTAGGCAGCATGTCACTGTACAAGATCCTAAGTTTGCATTGTTTTATGCAACTAAGTTTGTGATGATCCGTGAGAAGAGCCACGGGAAATTAATACACCACCATTAACAAAACACAGCACAAAGACGTTTAAAGAAATACCAAAACACCCAGCACCAAACAATGTAAAATTTACACTGTCTGTCAATCAAAAATTACGCCTGAAAGAAGTGGAAAAATCAATTAACAGAAAGAGACTCAAAACTGACGTGAATGACTGACTTCCCGTACAGTGAAATAGCTAAATACACCCCACATGCTCCAGAAGGCGGAGAGAATGCAAGCGTGTCACGGAGACACAAGGGTGTAAGAAAGCCCCATTTCAGAGATGAAAAATACGGTGCCTGGGACGACAGCAACCCACCAGGCAGCCCTAAGAACAGACGAGGCAGGAAAGAGCCAAGCCTGAGGATGGCAGGCGCGGGAATGACCAACAATAAAACAGAGGAGGGACAGGTGGAGGACAGGAACAGGGCACCAGGAGCTCGGTGGGAGCAAAGGGCCCAGCTCGCACATCACCCAGCCCCCGAAAGCGAGGGCGCAGGGAAGAGCTGGGAAAATAATGGCCAGAGTTTTCCAATTTGGTACAAACCATAAACCCAGAGAACCCAGAAGCTCAGTGAATTCCAAGTAGAAGAAACGTTCCTAAAACTACCCTCAAGCACACCATAGTCCAATGTTTAACATGAGAGATGGAAAAATCTTAAAAGTCGTCAGAAATATTTTTAAAGACATTACATGCAGAGGAATAAAGGTAAGAATCACAACCAATGTCTCACCAGAAACAGGAGGCAGTGAAGCAGCACCTGGGCACCAGGGGTGGAGGACAGCTATCAACCTAGAATCGATAGCTCCCAAAACCTGTCTTAAAAGCCAAAGCAACAGAAAAAAGGAGGAAAGCTGTGGGGATTCACCCCAGCAGACCAATGCCGAGGCAGGAAACACGGCCCTGGGTCTGACAGCCAACATACCCATCGGGTAGGTAAGCTAGGGTTGATCCTTACAATGGAATAGTGACCACTGACAGCCCCCCAAAAAAACAGGGAGGCAGACTAATTGGGGCTCCCGTGGAATAACCTTGTGCCATCCTACCTAGTGAGAAAAGCTAAGCTGTAGAACAATCTGAATGGCTGACATTGGTGCCTGCAGACAGGTAAGCCCTCACCGGAGTCACAGGGACTCACCTCCCAGTAACGGGGCTCCAGAGGACGGGGAGTCATGGGAACACACCTTCCCAGTTCTGTTCTTCACTTCTGTGTCATCTGAACTGTTTCCAAAGAGCGTGCATGCACAAGGTTTCAAGTTAAAAATGTAAAAAGCAAAACTCGTCCTTACCTGGAATTCAAGGCAGGCCCCACAGATTGGCTCAGTCCTGTGAGTGATTTACTCAGTTCAGTGCATGAAAGCACCCATTTCTTTTGCTTCCTTCAAATATTCTCTATTTCTTTCCATCCTAAATTCCACCCCAGATACGCATCGTTTGAAGGTCTCACGGAGGCCCAGGCAGGAACCTGGATAGGCTGCTAACTGCAGCTCCGTCTGGGGTGAGCGGAGTTAAAGCAAATGAAAGTACAAAGGCTAAAGGGACTCATCGCTGAGACTAATGCCACCAGAAGCACTGGCTCTCTGGGAAGACCTCCAGAAAACTCGGAACAGCCCAAATACCCACCCGAAGGGGACTGGTTCATCTCTAGGGTGCACTTGGAACCCTTATCCAGAATGCTTGGGATCAGACAGGCTTGAGGCTCTGGAGTGTTTCAGATTTTGAAGTATCTGCATAGACTTTACAAGCCGAGCCTCCTTAATACAAAATTCAACATCTGAAATGTTCCAAAATCCAAGTCTGTCATCTCTCAGAAGTTTTCAGATTTCAGCACATTTCAGATGCTGGATTTTGGGACTGGGCTCCAGGGGAACCTTGCAGGGGCTGGTGAGGGGAGGAAGCATTGATAAAAATGCCCACAGGTAAAACAAGGAGTCAAACGGTAGCTTCATCCATTAGCTGGAAGTCAGGCGGTTGGAGCTCAGAAACTTTGAGCTGAGGGACAAAATAACAGAATGAGATCTAGAGACTGCACATCACCTATACAAATATTTAACTAATCTCACGAAGCAACAATACACGATTCTAAGAACACATATAAACAAAAAGATGCTTGGAGCTAGGCGAGGAGCACAGTTTGTGGAAAGACCATGAATGAGCCAAAGACAGCCAGGAGCCCCAGGCTGGGTGCAACCAGCCTGCCACACCTGAGCTTAAAAAGTCATCAAACTTCCTTCTGTGTGCGTCGTGGCTACTTGCATTAGCTCATTTAATTTTCTTATCACTTCCCATCCCCAATCAACAAAGAGAAAACTAAGAGAGGTTCTGCAACTTTCCCAGGGTCACACAGGGAGGAAGTAGCAGAGCAGAGACTCGAATCCAGACTGGCCAGTGCTCACCACCCCGACACCGAGTTAGCTCCTGACTCTACCTCCCCAGCTCAGAATGAAAAAATGGAAGCGTTGCCCTTTCTTCTCAGAACTGCAGGAAATGAGAATGAGAACCGTATCACATCTCGCAGGATCCCTTTACGCAGATGCGAAGAGCAAACCCCAAAAGGCACCCAGGAGGCACAATGGGCCAGAGCCCAGTGCCCGACACTGTGCCCACTGTGGAACAGTCAGCCGCTTTAAGACCAATCTGAAATGTGGAGAAGAAACAAAGCCAAATAGTTTGGAGAGAGTAAGTGGCAGGGAGGACTGGGGACTTGGGTAGGCGCAGGGTCACTTTCAGGGTCGTGACACAGCCTCAAGCCTCGGTTCAGCCTAAGAGGAGCTTCAGGACCCCAGGAGGCCCCTGTACCTTGTCTGGCACCCGCCACTCAGCCAGGAAGAGGACTTGGGCTGGGAACAAGGGCTTCTGCTGGGCCCTGGTTTGGCACATCCTAGAAAAGCCCGTGGGGCCCTGGCATGGGCACTGATGGACCTGCTAATGTCTCATTCAAGTTGTCAGCGTTTTGTTAGAGCCAATTCAGTGGGTAATTAAGGAAAAGTTGGGACCAGATGGGGAAGCAGATGCTAGCTCAGCCGTAAGAGCAGTTCCCTCCAAGTGCGTGGGGAGCACGGAGACCAGGCGAGAGCGCAGGTCCACACCACTGCTGCCCAGGGCAGGGGTCCCCAGAACAGGCCCCTTAGAGAGGAAGAAACTGAGGTCCCAAGAGGCAAGACAAGCTGGGGCTGCCAGGATGACGGAGAAAGGGAGTGAGAGGAAGACCAGAGCTTGACAAAAAGGGGTGATTCTGCCCCTTAAGGAGAGCTGGAGATGAGGCTGGGCCCCCAGTGGACAAAAGCAGAGGCAGGAGCTGAGAGGAGGCAGGGGCCTGAGTTCCAGTCCCAGCTCTACCACTCGCTCGCTGGCTCCCTTCAAAGAAGTCAAGGGTCCTCTTTGTGCCTCAGTTTACTCATCTGCAAAATGGAAGAATTCCTGCACAGCCCCAAGTAACGATGAGGTTAATAACTACTTGCATAAGTGTTGGGGTCAATCACATTTAAACGCAGCAGTTTGCTGCAAAAATAAAACCAGAATTACCATGTGTCCCAGCCATTCCACTTCTAGGTATACACCAGAAGAACTGAAAGCAGGGCCTCCGGATGCGATTTGCACATCCAAGTTCATAACTATTCACAGCAGCCAAAACGCAGAAGCAACTCAAGGGTCCACTGAGGAAAGATCGGATAAGCAGATGTGGTAGCATTACCTGACCTTCAGAGAGGGGAAAGCCTGCCGGTGCCACGCACGGATCAAGCTGAGAGGTGATGCCAAGGGAAACGAGCCAGTCCCCAAATGCCACACACTGCATTATCCCATGTCTATGAGGTCCCCAGAGCTGTCAGTCACACAGACAGACAGAGGATGGTGATTTCCAGGGGTGGGAAGGAGGGAGAAATGGGGAGCAACAGAACCAGTGTCGTTTTCAGCTGTGCAAGATGAAAAGATGGGGAGCCGGCAATGTGCACGCAACCACCACATGCCAACCAGTCTTGAACAGTACCCCAGGGCAAATTACACATGTGCATTTTAGGGCTGTTATGGTTTGGATGTGAGGTGTCACATGGCAGGCAATGCAGGAGGGTTCAGAAGAGAAATGATGGGGTTGTAAGAGTCTTAACCAATCAGTGAATTGATTCCTGATGGGATTAACTAAAGTGGTAGGGTGGGGCTGGGGGATACTGGAAATGGGGTGTGGCTTTGGGGTATAGATTTTGTATCAGGAGAGTAGAGAAGATCTCTCTCTCTCTCTCTCTCTGCTTCCTGATGATGTGAGGTGCTTCCCTCTGCCACTCTCTTCCACCATGATGTTCTGCCTCACCTCAAGCCCCGAGGAACAAGCAGACCTTCTATGGAGGAGGACCTCTGAAACCATGAGCCCTCAAATAAACCTTTCCTCCTCTATAATTGTTTAGGTCATTTAGTCACAGCAGCGAAAAAGCTGACTAAAACAATGGTGATTAAAAACTTGAAGAAATAGCATCCTAACCTCTAGGCGTCACACTCAGGCCACCTATCAAGGACTTTCCACTGGATGCTGGGAGGGGGAAACAACAGGCATCCCGAGGGACCACCTGACAGCCACCCACCTCTGGGTCTTAGAACTGCCAGATGAAACCACAGTGGAGGCAGGGGAGGGGCAGCACCTACAGGACCCCCCTGGGTGGACTTTCCAGAGAAAGCCCAGGGGCAGCTCAGCCACTTCCAGTGGGGACTTTCCAACCCACCCTGGCCCTTCAGGAAAGAACCTGGGCTAGGTCACCAAGCACTTCCTAGTGTGGCTTCACCAAACCATGTGGATAAAGCCCACCCTGGAGGTTGGCGCGGTCCCCCTCCAACCTGTCCATCAGCTCACAACCCCCAGCCCCACTGGGCGGTTGCTGTCATCGTTTAGGGTCTCAGACAGGACAAAACACTACTGCATGCGTAAAACCAACAGGAGGGCGGAGGAAACCGAGCGGGTCACGGAAGAGGAGACCCTCGCCCACGCTGGGGTCAGAGGACCAGCTCTCTCTCTGTAGGAGCGGAGAGATCCCGTAGACCCTCCTGTGTGAACCATAAACTGAAGACGAGAACAGAAAGCAAGAGAAAGGGAAGCTGGAGAACCGTGAAGAGACCGCAAGGAGCGTGGCCAGGCCACCGCGGCCGAGGCAGTGGACAGCGAAACCCAGCGCAGCACAGAGAAGCCAGCAGGGACGCCCCGAGGAGCGCCAGGAGCACTGCCAACCAACACAGGGGGGAAACGGAAGGACTAAAAGAAAAGAAGCAATACTTACAGAAAGCACACAACAGGGCCTGCGGATAAGTGAGGCTAATCACCACTCCGGACAGACGGGGCAAGGCTCCTACCAGGAAGGGCTGCACCCAGACGCCCAAGGCTCCAGGCACCAGGCACCAGGCACTAGAAAACTGATAACAGGACACAAGTGGAGCTGGAGTGATCCTGACATGTGAGACAGGATCCAGGAGAGGTGGGATCATCTCACCAAAGCAAAACACCACCTGGCCTCCGGATCACCTCCCAGAACTTCCAGTGAGTGAGTGAGGGATAAACCACATAACCCCAGACGCTATTTGAATCCAAGTTACCACTCACAGAAGGAATCAAAAACATCTTATCTATACAGTCCTTGGGGAAAAAGTGTAATTCCACAACACATTAGTTGCTATAATAAACATAATTATGGGGTACATTCCATATTAATGGGGTACATTCCATATTAAAAACAGATACTCAGACTCGAGTTTTTCAATATTAAAAAACATGGTATCTAAAAGAAATACAGCTTTTTTGCCCTCAAGTTTATAGGAAAATCAAAAGTAAGGTAAGTATGCAAAACTATACCAGGTAGCTGGGCATAGTGGTACACACCTGTAAACCCGGTGGCTCAGGAGGCTGAGGCAGGAGGATCTCCAGCTCAAAGCCAGCCTCAGCAAAGGTGAGGTGCTAAGCAACTCAGTGAGACCCTGTCTGTGAATAAAATACAAAATGGGGCTGGGGATGTGGCTCAGTGGCCTGGTGCCCCTGAGTTCAACCCCCAATACAACCCCTCCCCCAAAAAGAAAAAACTATACCACCTAAATTTCAACAAGAGAAACAGGAAGTGCTTTTTAAAAATCACTAGAATTGGGCTGGGGATATGGCTCAGTTGGTAGAGTGCCTGCTTCGCAAGTACAAGGCCCTGGGTTCAATCCCCAGCACCGCAAAAAAAAAAAAAAAAAAATCACTAGAATTAAAGGCAAAAACTAGAACAAAATATAAAGTAGAACACAGGTGAACGCAGGCCTATTTTAACAGATTAAAGGTACAATCCACAATAAAGTATAGCAGGAAGGGATATTTCTGTAAATAACAGAACTAAAACTACATAAAGTAAAATATACAAAAGGTTAAAAAAAAAAACAAAAAACTAAAACCATATCGCAAGCCATTAGCAGACAATTTCTTGAAATAAAAAAATCCCCTCTGGGGAATCTGAAAAATATAATTAATAAAGCTAATGACATGAGGTATATTTGTAAGCAGCCAACAATAAACCCTAAAAATAGAAATTACTTCTTTCCCAAGTAAATCAAACACAATATTTAAAAAGAAGTTCAAAAGTCTCTAAGTTACAAAAAGAAAAACTATCACTGGCAAAACTTTCTCACAATAGAATAAAGTAAAAATGAATAAATGTAATTCCAGCTCTGCGGAAGGCTAAGGCAGGAGGAACACAAGTTCAGGAGCAGCATGGACAAAACCCTGTCCCGAAATAAAGAATAAAAAAGCTGGAGGTGGGGCTCATGGTAAAGCATCCCTTGGTTCAATCCCCAGTATTGAAAAAAAATTAAATTTTAAAATAAGTAAAAATAAAAACACATCAGAAAAAAATCATGCAGAAATTTAAATTATGCTTTTAAATAATGTTTAAGCTAAAGAGAACATCAAAACTAAAGTTACAGAATATTTAGGGGACAATTAATAATAATACTTCACAGCAAGACCTGTGCATGTAACCAAATATACTCAAAAGAAAAGTTATTGATTAAGCACATTTATTACCACACAGGAAAAAAAAAGAGCTAAGAATTCAACTCAAGAATTTTAAAAATGTAAAGAAAGTGGGATAGATTTATTTAATACAAACATATAATAATCTGAAGATGAAAATTTCAAGTAATTACAATTGACAAATAACTTTAAAAATTTAGGCAGATGCTGGTCATGGTGGTGCATATCTGCAATCCCAGCAGCTCAGGAGGCTGAGGCAGGAGGATCACAAGTTTGAGGCCAATCTCAGCAACTTAGTGATACCCTAACCAACTTAGTGAGACCCTGCCTCAACATAAAAAAATAAAACAGGCTGAGAATGTTGCTCAGTGCTTAAGCTCCCCTGGATTCAATCCCTAGTACCAAAAAAAATAAAAATAAAAATAATTTAGGCAGAGGATACAAAAACAAATAGTCACTCAATCAAGAAGAAAAATAACATAACTACAAAGAAATCAGATTAGGAACTACAACCATACAGAGGACATGTCTAAAAATAAAATTTATATTCTGCCCTATGCAAATGTAGTTTAAATTCTGATGAAATGGATGTTTCTACAAAAATATAAATGATTAAAATTGTCTTCAGAGCAAAGCCAAAAAAGTTATTGAAGAAAGGAGTCCGGTGGAAAAGAGCTCCAAAAACTTAACAAGATAAAGACTTTTAATGGCAAGTCATTTTAAACTTTCAAAAGAGAGATAATTCCTGCGCAGTATAAATCATCCCAGATAGGGACTGCGAGTAAGCATCTGGTGTGCACACTTACACTCTCATTTCCGACGTTCCTACAACGCACCTAATTGTTTACAAATGGCGAGACTTCAGAATCCTGCTCGGCCCAGAGCTCGCAGCAGCCTCCACCAAGGAGTACGCCACCTGGAGTGGTTTCCCCCTCCGTGTTCCAGATCATTAGAAATGACGGAGAGCTTTCCAACTTACAACGCACGATACTAACACAACCTGTATTTAAAAATGGCAAAACAGCATCCTAAAGGTACAACTGCAGGGCGAGCTCACTGACCAATACGGACGCAGGACGCTGCGAAATGGACCCAGGATGGACTCAAAGAATGAGGACCACAGACAAATGGGCTCCTTCCAGGATAGTTTAATATTAGGAAATCTATTAATATAATTCATCACATCAGCAGATCAAAGGAAGAAAACCATATGGCCATCTGGATACGTAATGAAAAGGCATTTGTTAAAAATTCATCGTCCCTGGCCCGCCACCCGCCTCCCGCAAGGAACCAGCTCCGCAGCGGGGGAGGGGCGGCCCACAAACTCGCAAAGGAAATGCAAACACAAAAAAGTGGACGTCCCTCCCACAGGGTACCAGTCACCTCCATCCTGGCGGAATTTTAAAAATAAAGGACTCTGGGCAACTCCCCAGGATGCTTATTCAGTGATAAAGAGCATACTTCTGCGACCAAAATAAAACATCCTACTTGATCACAAAACACTGCCACTCTTCCCGCTAAGGTAAGAAAGAAGACAGGATTCTGGTTACCCTGCTGTTCTTCAAATGGGTCCAGAAGGTCTGGTCATGCGTAGCAGAAGCGGGAAAGGACAACACGGCTGGAGGAGGAGCGCGAACGTCCTTGCCTGTGGCGTTGCCGCCCACCTGGAGTGACAGGCACTGCGGCGGCAGCGCGCTATCCACTAACGAAGTAACCACACGAAAGCCAAGGGCTTCTCTGTATACCCGTGTCCATTAGGCAACATACGGGAAAATGAGAAAGATGATCCCGTTCACAGGTGCAGTAAAAATACCAAGTACCTAGCAAGAGACCTGAAAATAAATGCCCAGACTTAGGTGGAAAACCCCAAGACTTGACTGGGTCAGATATGGAGCACAGACGTGTGACCGACAGACCGTGTCACTGTGCAGAAACGTACCTGTGAGCCTGCCTTCCCTGCCCAAGGCAGGCTGCAGACAATGTCACCATAATCACACATGCAGGTCAAGCTCCCGTGCTGCCTCCTCCCAGCGTCACCTGGACTCGCTTCACCAGGACGCATCCCTCCCTCCACCACGCCCGCCAATAGGGCTTCCAGCAAAGAGCTTCCTACGCCCCGTTCCAGGTGGCCGTGCACAGAATCCACACCGAGACCAGCACCTTGGCTCCTATCGAGGGTCGGCACCCACGGTTGGCCCGAGTATGTAACGGAAGGTCAGGTGGGTGGATGTATTCAAAAGGTGATCATCATCCAAAAATGAGTTGTCAGCACAGGTGTAGGAAAACGGGTCATTAAGAATGCTGGCTAAGAAAAGAGATTAGAAACAATTCATGGAAATATAAATAAATAAATAAATAAATAAATAAAGGGTTTACTGAAAAATCAATAATTGTCTGAGGAGATAATGCAAGGACAGACATGAAACTGACCGAGACCGCCCTGGAGAGGTGCAGGGCCACGGGTCTGTTCTTTTTTGCACACATTCTCTGAATGTTCTTCATTGAACATTCCTCTGCCTAACAACAGTCAATAAACAGTTTTTAAAGAATTTACTATGTTTCTTTTAGAAGTCAACAGAAGTTCCCAAGGCCTAGTACCAATAAAATGCCAGAAAAGAAACAGGAAATAGGTGTGTTAAACTGGAGATGTCTACCCTCGAACCAGGAATCTCTTTGTGGGAATACAGCAAAGGAAATGTTTTTAAAACATCAAAATATCTTTTATCAGGAAAATGTTTATTCCAGTGTAATTTTATAAAAATGAAAAATCAGAACCAACCTAAATATCCACCAACAGCATAGGAGTTGAACAGACCACACTCATCCTCTTCTGTGAATGTTACACAGCCTTGAAAAAGAACTACTGGAAAACTCAGTTTGACAGAAAAGATGGAGAAAACACAGAAATAAAACTCCCACACAATACGACTTAAATAATGAAAAGATGCTTAAAACTGGAAGGAAGTACACCAAAATTTTAATGAATAGAGGGAGCTGAATTTTTTCTGTTGGGGGTAGGTACCAGAGATTCAACTCAGGGGCACTCAACCACTGAGCCACATCCCCAGCCTTATTTTGTATTTTATTTAGAGACAACTCAGTTGTTTAGCACCTAGCCTTTGCAGAGGCGGGCTTTGAACTTATGATCCTCCTGCCTCAGCCTCCCAAACTGCTGGGATTACAGGCGTGCATCACCCCACCCAGGCTGAAATTTATTTAGAACAATCTTTTTATTTCCTTATTCTCTGATTTCTCTTAATGTTATTAGCTATTTTAAAATTAACTTATTAAAACAAATATTAGCATGCACCAAATTGAAGCCAGGGAAGCATTTCAGGATACACCACGACTGTAGCTTCCCTTCCTGTTCAATAAGCAGATCCTGACAGCACTGGGGCCGGGCACTCTGGGGTCTCAGGGCGGATGTCCATGTATCTAGGAGACACAGTGCTCACAGGCTCTGGGGGCGGACAGACCTGGGCTCCCTCTTCACTGAGCCTCACTGAACCTCAGCCTCTCCCCAGGTGACCTCCAATGCCAGTCTTGGCAACACAGCAAGCCACCCTGTGAAGGAGCCCGTGGGAAAACTGCCCCAACTTAAGTGAGCAGCCCGGGTGGGGTTTATGTGCTGCCTCTGATGTCTGCTCTTAAGGCACAATTCCAGTGTTAAAGTGATCAAATAAAAACAGTGTGAGGGGCTGGGATTGTGGCTCAGTGGTGGAGCACTTGCCTAGTATGTGTGAGGCACTCAGTTCGAATCTCAGCACCACATATAAATAAATAAAATAAAGGTTCATCAATAACTAAAAAAGTACATATTAAAAAGAAAAAAAAAACCAGTGTGATACCTGCACACCAAGAGAACACAACGCAGAGTCTGGAAACAGACCTGAGCCCGTGAAAATTTAATATCAGGTAAAGACGGCATTTCAAATCGGGGTGCAAAAGACGGCTTATTCAGATACTGCTGAGATGGCAGGTAGATCACCATTTGGGGAAAAACAGTCTGATCCTGTCCCTCCTTTAAAACAAATATATTTGTGGTTGAGAAATCATTTAAACATAAAAAAATGAAACCTAAATTATAGAAGAAACAGTGATGACTGTTTTTAGAACTTCCTTTTCTTCTGTTTCCAGGAGTTCCACATTAGAAACAAGTCCAGAAGCTTACAGGCGTCATGTGGTCCACACTCAAGCAGTTCTTGCAGGCATGTTCCTGGAAGACGCAGTGTTGCTCTGTGAGGTTATGTGAATGTTTAACTTTTTCTTTTACTATCTCAACCATTTTTAACTGCACAGTTCACCAGGGTTAAGTACCCTCAACGCTGCTATGCAACTCATCTCTAGGAGTCTCTCACCTCACAAAATGGAAACTCTGTGCCCGGTGAACAAGTCCTGTTCCCCTTCCTCCAGTCCCTGGCAACCACCATCTGCTTTGTTTTTGTGAGTGTGACCCTCATGTAAATGGAATCATATAGCACATGTCCCTTCAAGGTTCACCCCTGCTGGAGCATGATACCATTCCTTCTTCTTAAAGGCTGAGTAATATTCCATTGTATGGACATACCACACTGTGTTTCCCCATTCTTCTGTCAATGTATATTTCAACTGATTCCGCCTTTTGGCTGCTGTGAAGAATACTGCTATGAACATGGATGTACAAACAGATCTTGCTTTGAATTTCTTTTTTTTAAATATATATCCAGAAGTGGAATTGCTGGATCATATGTTTATTCTATGTTTTGAGTTTTTTTGTTTTGTTTTTTGTTTTTGAGGAGCAACTACATGATTTTCCATAGCAGTTGCATCAACAGTTGGGTCCCAATTTCTCCACATTCTCACCAAAACTTACTATTTTCTCTCTTTTTTTTTTACAATATCGATACTAATAGGTGACAGGGAGTACTTCATTGTGGTTTTGAACTGCATTTCTCTAATGACTGGTGATGTGAGCACCATTTCACACTTGATCTTAGCCAAAAGGCCAAGAAATGTATCATTTCATATGCTTACTGGCCATTTGCACATCTTTGGAGAAATATCTACACTCAGGTTCCTTGCCACTTTTCAATGGTTATTTTTTTGTTGTTGCTTTGTAAGAGCTCTTTATATGTTATGGGTATCAACCCCTTATCAGATATATACAATTTGCAAATATTTTCTGCCATTCTGTAAGTTGCCTTTTCACTATAAATTCTTAAGGTGGTGAAGTCTTTTTAAGAAATATGCAAAATAAAACAAAACAAAAAAAACAGAATCCAAAACAAAAAAGTAACTATTTTTAAAAGATAAACATTTTATTTAGCTACCTTGGTTACTAAATAATATTAACTATGCTACATGTATGAAAAAAAAATTTAATAAAAAATATATATTAAAAAAGAAAAATAATATTAAGTATGTTTTAAAAAAAAAAAGTCTGGAGGGGAAAAAACAAACCTAAAAATCAAAGAGTGACTATCTCTGAAATCCAAAGAGCTTCAAAATAAATAAAGCAACAGATAACTACCTCAAGAGAAAAATGGGCAAAACAGCTGAACAGGCAATTCACAGAGAAAGAGAGGCAAGTGGCTAATAAAGAAATACCAATGGATATTCTACCTTATTCATTTGGCCACCAGATCATCAAAGGTTAAAAATACGGGCCACCCAGGGTGAGGGCCAGGCTGCACTTTTTTTTGGGGGGGGGGGCCCATTTGGCAAGACCTGTCTACACCCAGAACGTAAATCCCCTGCGGCTCAGCAAATCGGCTTTCGGGCTGGCCCTGTCACAGAGCCCACCACACACCTGAGAAGCACTGTGGGTGACGACTGTGGACCACGGGAACGAAAACTCAAGAGAGGGCTGAACTCCCAGGAGACACTGAACTGGGGAAGGTACGCAGAGCAGAAATACAAGTCAAAAAAGTCATAAGGAAGATCTACAGTCACGGATAATGAAAAATGTCTTTAAGAAGGAGAAAAGAAAGCAAGCGACAAGCAGCATGTAAAATATAATCCCATTTGTGTAAAACTGTAATCACATCTACTTAAACACGCAGAAACGACTTGAAGGATGTTCATCAAAATGCAAACAGTGTTATCTCAGGATTCAGGTGATTTTTTTAAAACAATAATCTTCCTCCTTTTCAGTACTGCCCAAAATGCTTTTGTAATGAACGTGTTATTTTTATAGTCAGAAAAAAAAAAACCTATTTTCATATGGGGGTGGGGGACAGGAATGGAGAAGCAGCTCTTAGGAGACACGCACACCCAGAAACCAGGTCTGGGCCTGGCCTTGGGAGGCAGCCGGGTCTCGCAGTCAGGAAGCCCTCCAATCAAGTCCCAGCTCCGCCACCAACACGCTAGATGGCCCTGAGCAGACACTCAGCTGCTCCGTGCCTCGGTTTCCCCCCTGTGGCAGAGCTGTTCTGAAGAGAAGAGACCGAGAGAGAAGGAGCGCTCCGGGCCAGCCTGGCTCCCTCCCAGCTCGCGCTGGAAGGCCCTTGCCAGCTGTCCCCGGGACACACCAGGTGTCCAGGGTGTGTGAGACCACTGGGTGGACAGATGATGACAGGCAGTCACAGGGAGAACAGAGCTCTGAAGGATGGACAGACGGTGGATAGGGGGAGGGCTGGAGGGGGGGACAGCTCGTGGACAAACTGCCGGTGGACGGGGGATGTGGCACCTGTGGTTTCCCACCGACATGCTGACACTCCTCCTCGGGCGGCGGAGCTGAGCTGGGGCACACCTCTGTCACCGCCTCCACCAATAGCCTGTGCAGGCGGACACTGCCTCAGCCCGGCTCTGCCTCTCGGTCCCCACGCCTCCTCGGCCTCCAGATGCGAGTGCAAAGTCCCGCTGTGTGTGAAGCCTCCAAGCTGGGAGGCTGCTGCATGGGCAGGGTGCCCGAGCCCCAGCCATCTGGCTCTAGAATTCTGGCAACAGTGAGAGTGACAAGCCTTTAGGATGACCCCGGCCACCACATGACCACAATACTGGGAGACCCTGAGCCAGAGCCCACCAATGGAGCCACTGGAAATTCCCACGCCACAGAAACCATAAGCCACTGAGTTTTGGGAAAACACTATTGCAGAGCAATAAACATCTATTACAGCCAGCAGGGATCATGCCTGCAATCCCAGTGGCCTGGGAGGCCGAGGCAGGAGGATCACGAGTTCAAAGCCAGCCTCAGCAACAGTGAGGTGCTAAGCAACTCAGTGAGACCCTGTCTCTAAATAAAATACAAAATAGGGCTGGGGATGTGGCTCAGTGGTGGAGTGCCCCTGGGTTCAATCCTTGGTACCGCCCCCCCCCCCCAAAAAAAACATCTATTACAGAAGGTGAGGGGCGTGCGTGTGGGTGGCTGGACTGGCACTGACCAGACAGATTCTGCATGTGGAGCCCCAGGAATCTGCACTGTCCCATGCCAGGTAGACACCTCGCCTTCTACGCCACTCCTGCCGCTCAGCAGCCTCCTGCTTGGCTGGCTGCTTCAGTCCTCTCCCCGCACCTCCCAGATGCGCAGACTTCCAAAAGCCACCCTCCTTGCCGAGTCTCAGCTCAGCTGCCCTCCTGCCCCTGAACGACACCACCCAGTCTAGCCTTTGCTGGACAGCATGGGAAGCTGAGGCCCAGAGGGGGAAAGAATCACCCCAGACAAGACCAGGGTTCCTGCCCTACAGCCCAGGTTACCTCTCCTCCAACAGCCCGTGGGCTCCACGTGTCCCGTGGTTCAGCACTGACTCCGCTTCCCACTGCTGTCACTCTCCCGTCAGGACGGCGCGCGCTGCCGGCCTGGATGGGCCATGCCGGAGCTCTTGGCTGCAGCGCACCTTACATCTGTCTGGGCATAAATTTGCATTCTGAATCCGGGAGGCCCCGATTCCAAGTATGTCAAATGTAATTAATTACAGCAAACCTTCTGCAACTGTTTTCAAACGCAGTATTAAAGGCTTTGAGCACATGGAACACACAGCCACCAGCCCGCTGAGGCACGCGCAGAGCTGGGGACGGAAGCCAGGCAGTCCCGGCACAAGCTGCACCACGTGGGGAAAGCAGCTTCCCCAGACATCCCAGTTCAGAACGAGCCACCACGGCCAAGGAGAGGGGCCTGGGCAGCAGTGTCCAAGGAGCTGAGTTCTAGTCCCAGCCCAACCACCATCTCCACATCCTGCCAAACGGCTGCACCTTCCTTTACCGTGATGGGACAGACCCTGCACCCAGAAGAGCACACTGTGAGCCTCGAACACGGATCCACCCCAACGTGACTCCAATGGGACTTCACCAGCTATGTGACCCTGGACCTTTCACCTCTGAACCTCAACTTCTTCATGTTAAAAAAGAAAAAAAAAGTCCCCAGGTGATTGTACTACGTGAGATACTGGATGTCAAATGCTCAGCCCAGTGCACGGTATACAATAAGCACTCAAACACGCAAAGATTATACTTCAAGGCAGGAAATTTCCATTTTACAAAAACCAAGTAAGAGTAATACTAAACTTCAGCCTTTCCACAGAAAAACTTTATGATGAAAACCCGAAAATGTGTAAGGCTGAATCTCCAACCCGGCTCAAACTCCTCTGGGAGCACTCAGCGGGAGCACTCAGCGGGAGCACTATCCTGGAAAGTTTCAGGCACTGCTGCCCCTTGACCAGTCACCCACTCCGGGTCTTGAACCAGATGGGAGGTCAGGGAATTGGTCAACTCCCTCCCTGCCAGCTCTGCTCACTACAGCAGCATGCCCTCTGAATCTTCTAGAAGCCTTGCTTCTCAAATCACTACAAGGAGGAACACAACTCAGCAAAAGAATGGCTCCCAGACCCCCCTGCCCAGGACCCAAAGCCCACAGCCCGCAGAGGAACCTGGGTCTCCATAGCCAGTCAGCAGAAGCACACCCTGATGCAAAAAGACCCTGGTTAAACCCAGAGAGAAGAGGCTCTGAATTCTCCAACAGGCAGAAGAATCGTGGGCGTTATCTTTCAGACCTGTTTCTGCCCATCTTGTTGGATTTACTTTCTTCCGAAGTATTCAGGGTGATGGGTTAATAAAGTGGGAAACTTTAGCTTTTTCCCTGAATTACTAATCCACACCTCCTTCCTTCCTCTATGTGGTACGTGTGTGGGGCTCATAAACTCCCACGGCCCCCCTGCCTGAACCACCTAGCTAGGCTGATACCCACACCACTACATCACCATCACCCTCCGTCTCAAGCCATGTGCTGAGTCCTGTCCGTCCTTCCAGGTACCTGATGAAGCTACTGTGTGACCGTGAGCAAACCAGTACCCCCGCTGGGGTTCCACTTCCTCAAGTATGGAAGGAACAGACTGGCTGAGACAGCACTGCCCAAAGGAAGCAGAAAATGCACCAGGTGGGGCAGTTTCACAGTTCCTAGTGGCTGCATTATTTTTTTTAAGTTTAAAAAAACAAAAAAAGGAAAAAGTCAATGAAATAAATTTTAATCCATGTTATTTAACCCTACATAGAATATTATGTTTCAACCGGTCACCAATATTTTTACAAAATTATCACTGATTATCTGTTACATCCTTTTTCTTCCTAAGAAGTCCTTAACATCTGATGTGGATTGACCAGCCAGATTCAGCTTCTCAGAAGCTGCGGACAGCAGTTTCCAGAATATACTGGAAAGCAGAGGCTGAGATAACCTCCGTGGGCCTTCTAGCTCTAGTCTCCTCAGACAGAAAGACCAGCCTCACAGCAAATTCCGCCTCAGGTCTGCAGCACCCTGGGGAAGGTCCCCTTCCCAGAGGCCTCATCTCAGGCCAGTTTCAGTTTTATTTCAGATCAGTTTCACTTTCTGCTTTTCCAGAACACATTATAAGCAGCACCCACATAAACACACTTAAATTTTTATAGTTATTTTTCCCAGTTGATGAAATTAAGAAAAAAAAAAAATTCCCCGACATCCAAAACTGTCTTCATCTTTCTCTCTGGGCATTCCAGTGTCCTGATTGTGTCCACTTGGCTCACAGAACTCGAGCCCAAAGTCAATCGAAACACAAATTCTCTGCAAAATTTCAACTGAAAAAAATTCCCACCCTCACCCTCTCCCCCCAGATCTTCCAGAAAAATGTCGAGGCAGATGGGAATCTGGGCGGCAGGACTCAGAGCCAAGAGCGGAATGGCCAGCTCCTCAGGCACGCTGTCCTGGACAATAACACTCCAGCGCAAGCCAGGGCCGCTTCTGACTTTGAACGTTACCAGCCAGGGACGTGCCCAGAGCCCCGGGCCTCCTTCACGCTGCAGAGGCATTTCCACCCCTGGGGGAGCCGTAGGCTGGCCCCCCGGGAATCAAAGAGCAGACCCTGACCAGGTCTCCCTGCGTCTTCTCCAGCAGACTGGAAAACCAAGGGTCACCTGACTCCATTTATTCCCTTTAGCTTACACGAAGCCCCATTCTGCTTCGTCAGCCAAAATATTTATATCATTTTTCTGTCGACTCAATACCATCCTCACCTCGGCCTCCCCCTCTCCTTTTTAAGAAAGGAGACGTTGCCCACTCGCTGCTCCAGCTCGTGCATGAAGCACTGTGGAGCCGGTCACTCCCGGGATGCCTGCAGGAGGCCTGGGGGGCGGTGAGAAAGGACTGTCAGGGTCCCTGTCCTCGGCCACCCAGGTGGGGCCAGCCACAGAATTGTTTGAAGCAGCATAGACCCTGTGAAAAGCCTCAGATGCCAAACTCTGTAAACCTGAGGCTGGCAAAGACAGAAAAGAACACAAGGTGATCAGGCACCAATTCACCCTGTGGGCACCGTCTGTGCCGGTCAGTTTACACACTGCCCACCGCTGACCCAACACGGCACTGACAGCCAGGGATCAGCACCAATTACAGAAATTAACACAATACGTAGGGCCATAGAGTTTTAAAATATTTTCAAATCTGTGATCCCATTTCATTCCTATGGAGGAGTCTTACCAGCCCATTTCCCAGATGTAGAAATTAAGATACGGAAGAACTGAGAAACTCGGCTGTGGTCTCAGAGTGGGTAAGGGCAAACGCGTCACAAGGCCAGGCCCTCAGCCAGGGACGGGCCTGGCTTGCTCTCTTGCTGCCTCTGTACTGTACCAGCAGGGAGGGACGTCCCCTCCCGCCATGGCCACTGCCGCCCCCACCCCCAGCATCTCCCCTTTGAAACCTGATCACTGGGCGACCAGGCAGAGAAGCAGGTCATCCAGCCTGCTTTGATGACGGCCCCAAGGGTATCTAATTATAACAAGGAAGGGAGGAGCCAGGATTTCTCAAGACCAAATTAACTTTAATTCCTTTTGACACCGTGTATGTGTATGTAGTAGGAAACGCATCGGCGGAGGAGTTAAGAAATCTGAGGCTTTTAATCCCATCTCTGCCTAAAAACTGAGGTTTTGGGCAAATCTCTCCACGTGCCTCCCCCAGCCTCAGTTTCTCGGTGTGTGTGTTGGGAGGACAAATTGGCTTCACGTTTCATGCTAAGTTCACAGAGTGGCAGCATCCTTTTGAGAGGCACTCTGAGTCCACTAGCCAGACTCCGTGGAAGAGAATGCCATGATCGACTAGCAATGTCTGCCACAGGCCTGAAAATGGGAAGTGGCAATATGTGTGCTACCTATTTACCACCCCCCCACACACACACAGATGATATACAAATTAACACTCTGCCTGCCTATTACAAAGCTTTTCTTATCTCACCGTCCTGTGCAGCACTGTGATCTTCACTATCACTGGTCACAGTATTATCATCCCCACATGCAGATAAGGAAGATAAGGAGCAGGGCAGAGGAGCACTGTAGCCAAGATCACAAAATGAGTAAATGGTGGTGCCAGGAGGGGAGCCAAGCCTGTCCCTCCAACCCACACCTGCTCCTTCTGCTCTCAGGGAAGGAAAGCGGGTGTTCCACCACTGTGAGGCCCTCTTGTCCGGGTGGCAGTCCAGAAGGGAACACCCATTGTCAGGGCCATGACACCTCTTGGAGATGAAGCCGTGGTACAAGAGGCCCTCCCAGGGTGAGGGCCGCCGTCAGGGCACAGGTGGAGGAGCCACACCAGACATCAGCAGCTTTATGAGAAGGAAAATAACTGTTCGCTAAAAGAACACAACTGTCACCTGGCAGGTCTTCATTCCAGAACTGTGGAAATGTGGGAAAGTGAACACTCACCATACCTGGTCTACCCTAAACCGGCCGGCCGTGCCGCCGTGCTGAACTGGGCCCTAAAGTGCTAAGAACGGTGGTGTTTTATACAAAACATCATAGAAAACAAAATTAAGCAAATAAACAGAATGTTCTCAGTTTTCTCCCATAAACTTTCCTTGAATCTTTGGCATCTGCAGACCAGAAGTTGACCAAAGACGAGGTCTGGTTAAACATCAAATCACACATTTGGCCACTTTAAGCTTTAGGGGCACTGGAGTCCAGCGTTCTGCAAAAAAACCCAGGTGTCTAGGCCTGGGCACCTGGTTAAGAAGACTGTCTCCTGCACAAATACAGGACACTGCCCGGTGCTCTCGCCTGCCCAGGAACACGGTGCCCTAGTCATCGTGCCTGACAGGGACCCATCACAAAGCCAGCAAGGAGCGCGGGGGTGAAAGTGTCCAGAGGAACTTTAAAAACAAAAATCCCAAGAGAGATGGGCATGGTGGAGCATACCTACAACCCCAGTGACTCGGAAGGCTGGGACAGGAGGATCCCAAGTTCAAGCCCAGCCTCAGCAAGTTAGCAAGGCTCTAAGCAACTTAGTGTGACCCTGTTTGAAAACAAAAAGTAAAAAGGACTAGGGATGTAGCTCAGCGGTAACGTGTCCCTAGGTTCAATCCCCAGGAACAAGAAAGAAAAAGAAACCCCCGCGCAAGGAGCTCGGGGGTGAAAGAGCATTTCTTCCACCTAAGGCCTGGGTTGGATTTACTAATCCAAGGAAGCCAGGGGCTTCACAGTGAGCTGTAAGAAAATGCTGCTTAAGGCTCCTAAGAAGACACTAGTTTGTATCAGAGAGCCAAATTGGTCATCCGCTCTTACTGCACTCAAATCCAACTGAGCTATTTCCAAAAATCAAATTAAGTCATCAAGTATCATTGAGCCGCTGCTCTGTGCCAGACCCTAAAATGGGGAAGCCCTGGTCTCCAGCCTCACTGAAGTCACCGGCTGGCTGGAGAAACCAAGGCACGGCACTAGCTCTGGCCTGAATGCCAGGGATTCAGGAGGCCCAGGGTGGAGATTAACCACCTGGAGAGGACGTGTGGCTGGTCTCAGGGGTCTCGTTTCTCATGCAGCAGAGACCACAGGCAGGGGCTCGGGGTGGTCACGATCCAACCTTCTGGAGACTGCCACAGGCTCAGAAACAGATCCAGAAACATTCAGGAGCTAGACCGTCCCCAGAATTTGAGCATCAAGAACACTTGCAGCAGAGCCATGTCCCAGGCTGTTAGAAAACAGCAGCAACGACACAAAGTGTCCCGAATTCTGTTGCTGCCCGACTCTGCCCACAGAGAGGCCACTAACTTTCCAGAACTACCCCAAGGGTTGAGCACCTTCGCGGGGCCTCAGCCTGGCCGGGTGTTTCCACACGAGCTGCTTCGTTTATCATAAAACGCCCTTCAAGGTCAGGATCAATCGTTCCCTCTCCCCCTTTTCCCAGATGCAGAAGCTGTGGTTCTATAACCAGAAGTGACTTTCCCAAAGCAACACAAAGCTAACCACGCCGCGAGCTGGATCTCCCACTCTGGTCTGGCAGACCTCAGAGCCAGCTTCCCAGTTTGCCAGCTGGGGCGAACATCAGGAAGCTTGTGTGTCCGACCTGAGGCCCAGCCTGGGGAAGTTTCCTCAACTCCATGCCTTGAGTTACACAATGGACATCTCTTCGTCCCTCTCATCAGATCCCACCCCTGGTCGTGGCCACCTGCCGTCTCTGTGTCCTCGTCCCCCTTTCTGACAAGACTTAATTTAAAACCCATCTCCAACGTCTGCCCCCACCCCACACTTCTCAACTCAGGTGGCGCACGCTGGACAACACATCGTCCTGGAGTTTCTAGGCATCATCTATCTGTCATCTCCAGCTACAGCGTTCTGGCCAAGCCCTGGTGGAAGACTGCTTCGGGGCAATGACATGAGTTGTGGCCCACTTCTGCCAGGAGGAGCTAAATGGACGGGCCTCTCGCCACCAGAGTCTGGAAGGCCCTCGGATGGGACTTGGGTAGAAAGCACCACCAACAAAACCACAAGGGTTGGAGGATGCTGCTAACCTTCCACGGCCACGGAGGGCAGCGAATGCTGGTTTGGCCCTGCACTGCCCGATATGGCAGCTGCCAGCCACATGCAGCTCCTGAACACACGCCACATGGCCAGTGAGAATCGAGATGTGCTAAAGGATTAAAATGCACACTGAACCTCAAAAACCTGCTACCCCCTCAAAAAGAGAAGAATGCAAAATGTCACATCAACAATTTTTTATATTGTACAAATCCTGGATCAAACAAATTCACTTTACTAAAGTCAATGTCACCGGCTTCTTTTTTTTTTTTTTTTTTTTTTTTTTTTTTAATATGCTACCAGGAATTCGAGCATGTGTGGCTAGGATATGTGGTCTGGGTTGTATATACACTGGACCACACCGTTCTGACACATTTAAAAGACGAGGAGATGAAGATAGCAATTCTGGAGTTTGGGAGGAAGTTCATTCACAGAAACACAGCCCCAACGCACAGGCTGATTAAAACTTAGACACGGCACTGATGCGGACCAACTCCAGAAAACTTACTCTGGCAATATGAAGTAAAAAAGGAGAATAAAAGTAACTGTGACAGCTGTCATTCCTTCCTACCACGGTGGGGACCCCATAGTACCACTTTCAATCTCCTCTCCAGCCAGGGGAAGATGCTGACTTCCAACCAGCACCTGTCCTTCCAGGTCAGCAAGCTGTGACACATGACTGACCCCACTAGTCATCAGTGGCCCTTAAAGAGGGCTCAACTAGGGGACAGGCAGCACAAGACACCTACCCCACAGGGTTCACCTAAGTCAACTGAATAATAAATAAGAACGCATAAGCAATAACACGGCATGCTTGCGGCACATTGGCTCACTTGGTCCAATACCGTTCAGACTTGCCTGACTATCACCCTGGGGTATTTCACACCATAAACATCCATCTACAAATGTGAAACGAACAAAAGTTCCACAAGAAGATACCTACCTGTGCCCCAGGCTGCACCTGCATATTCTTCTCCCTCTCCTATTCTATCCTATTCTATTCTATTCTCTTTTAACTGTTGATTGTGACTTTCCAAGTTGATTTCACAATCCATCAGTGGACAGCGATGGTGTCCTCTGCCTACAGTGACCAAGAGATGCTCTCCTCACTCTGATCTTCACTGCCATTTGACCACCACACCTTTCTCCAGAATACAGGAATCAGAATGTGGCCTCGGAACCGTTCTGAACACAGTGATCCAGGCAGCCACAACCAGTTCCTTGGATTCAGAATGAGAAATGAAACCTATTTCCTACTATCCTTGATCTGATCCAAAGTGCTCATTTTGCAAACACAATCATGTTCCCTGTGCTTTTGTAGGAAAAAATGATTTGCCCAAGGTCACACAGCAAGACCTTGAGAGACCAGGGCTCCTGAGTACCCACAAAGCCACTTCTTCAATCCCCAGAAAGGAGACACAACTGACATGAAACATTTTTTAAGAGCATGGAGGGGCTGGGGTTGTGGCTCAGTGGTAGAGCACTTGTCTAGCATGTGTGAGGCACTGGGTTCGATCCTCAGCACCGCATATAAATAAATGAGCAAAATTAAGGTCTACCAACATCTAAAAAAATTTTTTTTTTAAAAGAACATGGAAAAACTGAAAATTTCCTACAACCACAAAGAGTGAGCTTATGTACAGCCCGTGAAACATAGCAAGGAAGTTCTCGTTGCCCACCAAAGAGAAGATAAGAATTCTAAGGTCAGTGGAAGCCGCATGCCAAGAACTGACTCGAAGACGGGGAAGAAAGTGACATTGGAGGAGCTTAAAACTATTTCTCAACTGAAACAAGCCATTGGCTGTTTACCTAGCACCAGGGAGAGGTCAGCTTCGCATTGACCCGCCATCGTTGTAGTTAGCTCTCCTGCAAAAAGCAAGAACCCTTGTTCAAGTTCACCTCTGTGCAGGGCTAAAAGTATAAGCAAACCCTTTTCCTAGCTTGGTCCAAAGTCAAGCTACAAAGCAGGCCCTTGAAATTTCAAACCTTATTAGAGAAGAAAAAAAAAAAGAACCTCCTTAGGCAGAAAAGCAAAACATTAAGTAATAAGAGTCTCCACTGTGGAACTGAGTATAAATGATCTTTCACCAAAATAACTCAGGCCATCATCAAATTACCACCCCTCAAGTCCAATTTGCCAGATCCTTTGCCCAATATTCTAAGAAAATGTGATGAGCAAACCGGGCTCATAAAAATGAGCTCCTGTATCCATTTCTGATCACACTTCCATCTGAAAGAGGAGGTGAGAGAGACAGGGCCTAGGTCAGATTTCAATCCAGAGACACCAATAGAAACAAAAGGAAACTAGCCCCGCCCAGCAGGACCATCATGCACTTCTATTTCCTTTACAACAAACATGACCAGAATAACCAATACTGTCAAAACAGAAAGAAAAAAAAAACACATCTACAGAAACAAATGATTTTCAAATTTCAGTCCTTTTAGACTAACAACAGAACAAAATTTCAAGCAGAACAGAAAGAAGGAATCTGAGTTGTGTGTCAGGAGATTCCAGGACACACAAAGAGACGTGCTGCAATATTTTTATTCCTTGCACCAGAAATAACCTGTTATCTACAATCTTGACTTTTTCTGAAATGCCCCATCCCATCCCACCACCCCAGTCAATCCTCCTCCATCACGGCTCAACTCAGGCCTACTGTCTCATGAGGCCTCCAGCGCCCTTGGAAATTACAAATTCCTTGACCGTCCTAGACATCGGCCTAAATAATTCAACAGAAAAAAATTTTTTTAATTATGCTACCTAAAAAAAAAAAAAAAGCTCATTCCAAATATGTCAGGATATGACCAGTCAGCCCTGAAGGATTTCGTTACTAAAAAAATAAAAATCTTCCAAATGCAATGGCGATGATGGGAAATGTCAAACCTGGGCCACTGTTGAATACATTTCACAGAATTAGTAAACCCTCAGAAATTCAATTTCAGAAAGCAGGATTGGGGATCAATGGAATGGGGCCACCAGTTCTTCCAAGACCAGCTGGTGGCTGGTTATGGGGTTCTAGGGGTCTCCTATCCTTGCCCCATGTCACCCACCATCAGCCCCCCCCCCAACCCAAAGTCCCACATGATTCCCACCCTGCAAATACTTCAGATATACTTCATTTAGATAGAAAAATTATAACTTTTGGGGGGAGGTGGGGGGAAGGGGGATCAAAATTCCCAGTAAGTTCAATTTATCACAAATTACCCTTCCTCTTTGGGTAGGAACCTAATTTTTATCTGTCAAATTTAAATTCAGTCAATATTTGTCTTCTGAAAAAAAAATTTTTTTTTCTTTTTTGTTTCACCTTCATTTGATTCATTTTAAGACCAAAAACTCCACATAAAATACTGTTTGCATTGATGCTTTCCTATTCCCAAAGGCACATTCCTTTGGGTTTGGCTTTTGTATGTATTGTGATTTTTATTTTCCTTTAAAAAAAAATAATAATAATTTTGCTGCTAGCATCAGATCAAATGGTTTTACCCTAATTCTTCAGCAAAGTGTCCTACCGGGGAAGATGGATAAGAATCAGAATTTTCATCTCTCAGTCCTTCCTTCTTGATAAAAAGATATTTTTTTTTGTTTAGTCAGTAAAATTTGTGCTTTTTTTTTTTTTCCCCAAACCCCCCCGCCAAATGATCAAAGCTAATGGATTTCTTCCCCTTCTGAAAGTAATCAAATTTCTGAAAAATATCAAATGCTAATCAACTACCAAACCCACATCACAATCAAAGAGGCCAGAAACCAATCTGGATTTTTTTCAATAATAAATTTTTCAAATTGGAAGAGTGAACAGCATAGAGAAGGAAAAATTTTCTTCCTTACCAAGGATTCCTCAATCCTTGTCTCCATCAATTGATTCAGTTGCATGTCATAAAAAATGGGCTTCTGTGAATCTACTGTTAGTTTTTTCATAATAATGTTAATTATGCATATCTTATTTTAATGGCGGTCTCGCCTACAAATCTGTGGGCTACTCAGTTTGTATAATATATGAATTTACATTTTTTCCACTGAATATTGCTCAATAAAGGTTCCTGACATTTTCTGGATAAAACAACAACATAAAAGAAATGGCTAGACCTTTCAGGAAACAAAAATCAGAAAACAGTCTTAATTATTCCATCAAAACAAAAAAACACACACAAAACCCAACAAATACAGAAAAAAGAAAGACAGGTTTTCACTCTAACTTTTACAGTTTCTAGGTTTTCTTTTTCTTCTTCTTATTTAAATCTTAGGATTTAAATGCAGTAAAATGTAAATGCAAAATTAAAAAAAAAAAACTACAATTTTTGGGTGTGTCCAAAGCCAACATTTTAGGGTCTATTTTCTCTTTTAAATCTTTCTTTCATGGAAATAGAAAAACTTTAAATATTGCCAAATGGTAAAATTAGTCATTTTTGCCCGCTGAGCTAAACAAGTTCCAAATTACAATGAGTACGATTTCTAATTGCTTCATAAAGCCAATTCTCCCAGTTTTCCCTAAACTCAACAATTTCCCTCCTTCCCTCATTCCAATTAGTTTTTTTCTCAAACTAAAATGCGTTGGGTAACCAAACTGACTTTGCTTTTAGAAGGTTTTTTGCTTTCTCCCTTCAAGAACTGAATTCATTCAAATTCTAGCTTAAATTCCATTTACATATTATCTGGATTTGGCTTCAGAAATAAAAATTGTCTCCATGCCCCTGCCAGAATCAAAGTGAAAATTTTCATCCCAAAAAAGAAATAAAAAGAATCCCTTTCCCCTCCACTACCTTGTGGAGCAAACTTTTGAAAAAATAAGAAATAAAAAATATTTCTTTTCAATTTTAATTTCTTTTTTTTTTATTTACAAAATAGTATCCTCTAGGTGGCGTCGTTTTAATGGGAAAAAACTACCGTTTGAAGAAAAATTAGAAAAAAAAAATTGAGAAAGGGAAATATGGCCTAAAAAAAAAAAGATTGTTGCAAAGATGGGGGGCTTGGGGGGAGATCTCCAGGGGGGTCGTCAGGGACCCCCGCGCTGGGAAGGTCAGGGGGAAATTGCAAATTTGGGGGGGAGGGGGGAGAGCTGGAAGGGGTTGCATTTTTGCAAAATGTGAATTGTCCAAACTGAAATGGCTGCTCTGTTCTCTCGCCGCTTTGTTTTCTGGGCTCCGGTCCGAGCCCGGGGCTGGAGGGGGCGCCGGGTGGGGGCCCCCAAAGGCCCCCTCGCCGCCCCCGCCCTCCTGACGCCCCGCAGCGCCCGGGGGGGCTCCCCGGACCCCGGCCCTCCCGTTTGCACCCACAAAAAGCCCGCAAACGTGCCCAGGCACTTTGCATCCTGCAAGCCCGGCGCTCAAGTGGCGCAGCGCCCCGGGCCCCGGCCCCCGGGGTCCCCCGCGCGGAGCACGCCCCCGGCCCCCTCGTACCTGCGGAGCCGCCGCGCCGCCCGGCTGGTTCATGGGTCCGTGCGGGAGGAGGCGGCCCGGCGCGTCCTGCTCCTCCCGGGCCGGGCTGCTGGTGCGCGCACAATGCCAGAGCCGCCGCCGCCGCCGCCGCCGCTCCCTCCTCCGCCCGCCCCGCTCCGGCCGGGGGGGCG
>JAJEJO010000610.1:254167-281405 GCA_020662805.1 Glaucomys volans | reverse complement strand
AAAATAAAAGTTTCCAGGAGCGGGCCTTCTGGAGGCGGGAGGGCTCACTGGGAATATTCCCATGCCCGCCGCCCTAGCCAAAAACCTCAGGGAAGGGAATAAAAGTTTGCACAACTGCCCCACGTCAGGCGGGAGGGCGCAGGGCCGCTCTCCGGCCCCCAGCCAGGATGGCTCTGAGAATAAATATCAGGCGCTGCTTTCATGTGAAATGCCAGGGAACCCACTAGTTCTCTCTACCCCTGCCAGATTTTTAAATATCATACATTTTTTTAAAGTTTAAAAAACTGGTCCTGTCGTAAGGCAGAGGGGGTCGAAGGTGGAGGAGGGTGAGCCCCTCAATATTCCTCAATCCCATTGATTTAGAAGAGAAAAACTTGGGAAAGTGCCTCTATGTCACCCTGTTAGGCGAAGGAGGACCTATCTTTCCAACATCCTAAAATATCAGATTTTTTTTTTTTTTTAATTTGCGAAACTGCCTTCTAATGATTTAGGGAGAATTAAAGGGATTTTCTTTTTTTTTTTTTTCTTTTTTTTTTTTCCTGTCGTCCTCTTCAGCCTCCCCCCAAAATCGGATTTTTTAAAAATGTAAATCGTGAAGGGCCTGTCTTACCTAGAGGCCAGAGGTTACTGGATCCTTCCTACTCCTCACACCACTGATTGAGTTTAGAATAAAAAGTTGAGGCATTGCTCATCTAGGACACAGGAATGATCCAAAAATCTTTCTTTACCCCTCCCCAAGAGAAAACAATAAGCATACTTTTTAAAAATATAAACATCAGAAATTGAGAGTAAACAGGTGTCTTTTCTCTATCCCCAACCTTAAAATAAAAATCAAATGTTCTCTCTTAATGTCTAAACAACTGGATCAGTATGAAACAGGAAGGGTTACAGATATTTTCCCCCACAACTCCCCCCCCCCACGGTTATTATTTGGTAAACACCTCCTCTCCCAGAAGAATTAATCTGTGGGAATTTGGCCCATCATGGGAGGAATGGAATTAAGAAATACAACTCTCACACCCCCGCCAACAAACACCAGCACACACACACAAGAAGTTGAGAAGAATCTTCTAACCACTTTCTCCAAACCCCGAAGAGCTGGAGATTCATTAAAAATAAAAAGTGGCCATTTCTCTTCCCACCAACCTGGCAAGCATGTTCCTGGCAGAGATGCAGCAGCCTCTGCCAAGGCTGGTGTAGATTAGGCATTGAGGGGAATGTGGCAGAGTTGGCGTCCCAGGAGCCCTGGGCCTGTGAGTTGCCAGATAGCCCCTACCTGCCTGCCTGTCATCCAGCAGGGCTGTCCAGCTTCAGTATCTCTCTGGCTTCATCAGGTCAGGCTCCCTCCTCTGCCTAAACCAAGCCTGAGGCTTAGGAGTAGAAAGGAATTGGACCCAAAATAACGCAGTGTCTCAGTCACCAAGGCCAAGAGCTGTAGGGTACCAAGGAAAATATCCTGCCCTGGGAGTCAGGAAAACTTGATGCTGTAAATATTCATTGAGCACTTAGTATGTGCCAGAGTGTAGTATCCAGTAGGGCAGACACACCCTAAAGAAGAAAGCAGCATGCAGTTGTACTTCTAACCTTGAGCCATCCTCAGATGACCAGGAGGACCTGCTGGGCCCAACAGGTCGTTTCCAATTCGTTTGGTCTGGGTTAGGAACCAAGAATCTGATCATCTGGCAAGTTCCCCGGTGATGCTGCTGGCCTTTGTGAATCATTGTAATACAGTGGCCACAGCAAACTGTACAGGTGAAGGAAGAAGAGGAAGGACCCAATCCACCCAGAGGGTCTGCTAAGATTCTGGGAAGAATAACACCCTGCTTGGCAGAGTCCACACATCCTTCAAGGCAGGTCCTAGTGAGATGGCAGGATCTCTGGAGCAGGGATTCTTAGACATGGTCCTTGAGTAGATTTGGAAACCCATAAACTCCCCTGAAGCAAATTAGTGTCCACCTGTGCATTTGGGGGAGAACATCTCTGACTTTCACCAGTTTCTCAAAACGGTTCAGTTCTCCAAAGGGTTTCTCAAAAGGCCCCTAACCTGGAATAATCTGCAGCCTGTCTCCAGGCACACCTGGCCAGTAAAATCTGAGTCCTTCTCAGCCTTCTCTTTCTGGGATCATTGTGAGTCCCTTCTGCAAGTCCCATCGCCCGTGGGCTATACCTGCTCAGTGATGGGACAGGCTTCAGCATTAGCCAAATGACCCTGGGAAGGCCGAAGTTTACACTGTTGGACAAGTAGTCCAGTAGGGACCTCCAAAGTCTCCCCCACTTTCTGAAGGTCTGTGATTCGATTTGGGTTTATCAAATTCTGGCAACTTCTGAGCGTTCCACACCCAACCCACTACCCCCAGAACACCCACCCAGAAAATGTCAGCATCGTTGTTGAGAGTCCAGCCTGTGGAGTCAAACCGGGGTTAAATGGTGTCTCTGGTTTCCCTCCCTCCCTAATCCAAGTGACAGCTTCTCCTCGCCTCCTGCTCCTCATCTGTGAAATGGTGTTGACCGCACTTCCTGCCTTTCAGGGGTGCACTGAGGATTGTGAATTCTCTACAAAGTGTCTCCTACAGAGAGAGCACTCCACACCTGTCAGTCAGCAGAATCCTGCCTCCTGAGAGCCGTGTGATCCTGGCCTCCTGGCTTCATCTCTAGACCTAAAATCTGCCAATCTTATCAGCCCTCCTCGTTGTAATCAGTGAAAAAAATCACACTAAACTAAAAAAAAAAAAAATGCTATTTTAATAAGTCAGGGGGTAGATCCGGGCACCCAAGGGCAGAAAATGAAACGAAGCCTCAAGATCTGGATCCTGAAGCCAAAAATGTTTAAGAAGCAGGATTTGCCACTTGTCCTGACACCCTGCCCCAATTCCTTCTCTCTCTCTGATATGGGTAGTCTCTGCTTCTCTGGGCACACTGTCAAAATGATAGCCCCACTGTCCTCCTGGTGCCAACAGGTGCTGACTGGTGTCTCTGGGCAATCATCCAAACTCCCAGGAGAGACACTGAGTGGCCAAGCCTGGCTCAGGTGCCACCAGGAGGGACCATCTATGGTCAAGAAGGGCAAATCCTCTTGAGACACACTGCTGAGTGGGAGGTAAGGGTGTGTTTGGCTGGGCAGACCTATGTGGGCACCCGCTGAGGTCAGGGACGGAAGGGCCTGACACACAGACACACTTCAAATCTGGCATCACTGGGGAAACTGGGATTGTGGATCCTGAAACTTTCTAGGGGTGAGAAGCAGATATCAAGCATGTGTCCCAGGCAGGTGGCATTGGGAGACTGAGTTGCCCCAAAAAAGGCAATACCTGGGGTCTTGGCTAAAGTCTGGTGGTGCACTTTGGTAGATAAGACACACTTAAAGTGAAACAGGAGGGTGTAGGGTGTAAACAGAATGAAGGCTGGGACTTGGCCACCCAGGGTCTTCTGTGAGCTGAGAGGTGTTTTAAGCCTAAAAAAATGAGGGACACACTCTTTTTCAACAGCCCTGCCAAGGAGACTCAGGCTCCCAAACTTCACACGATCCTGTCAGTCTGAAGAGATTCCTTAGCAGCATTTTCTCACTTGAACGACTACTTCCCTGAGGTGAACGGAGGAGGTACAGTGAGGAATTTGAGGCTCAAGTCCCTGGGTCAAACCAGCAAGTGGCAGCCCAGCTACCTCTCATGCAGCCTTCTTCTCAGGGGTCCCGCGGCTGCCTCCATGGAACTTTCTAGTGAGTGTAATAAAAAGCAAGTGCTTCTTTCAGTCATCTTATTTTTGCTGAGGAATTTTCTTCTTTTCCTGCCTCTCCTTCCCCAGCTCACAAAAGGAGACACTGGGAAGGGTTCAGGATCAATCAACAGCAATTTATTTCCCCAAGAAATGGGGTCCCTGCTAATCATGGGGAAGTCTCTGGAGAAGCAGGGATCTGGGGCCTTGGAGGTCTCCCAGGAAGGTGGGCCCAGGAGGACAAGTCAGAAGGAACAAGGAAGCAGGGCAGGAGACCTGCAAACAGAAGGAAAAAGATTAGCTGGTAGTCCAGACCAGGAATCAGAATCGAGGCCAAATCTGCACGGGCCACCCTGGATTCAACAGCATAGGCCTGTCTATAAGATACGGTGTGTTTCCCAGACCTCTCGCATGCAGGCTGCTGTCCTGTGAAGCCCAGCCAATGTCCAGCATCCCGGGGACGACCTCCTTTAGGATCTGCAGTTAGACCTGGGTAGGACTCTCCCCCTGCAGTCACCAGATTTTGCCTCCGTTTTCTCACCTGGGCAAAATAAGGTGCCTACCCCTCAGGGTTATTTTAAGGCTCCACTCAGCACTCGGTGGTTGTCACTACTCTCTACGTCCACTTCACGTACATAAGGAAATCCAGGTCCAGGGTGGAGTGGGTGGAGTCATTGCAGTTGAGCAGGGATAGCCAGCCACCAAGGGAACTAAGTCACCTCCGAGGGCAGCTTCCTGTGTCCAGCAGCTGTGCCCCCATTATGGCAGGAACTCTGATTTTAGTTCTGCTGGATCTGAGATTGGTGGTGGACCGAGGACCTGAGAAGGAAGGAAGAGCCATGAAGATGGAAGGGGCTGCTCCCTCATGCTTTCTCCCACATCATCTGCGGGCCCTCCAGAGGAGGCTCCCATCTACTCTTTCTGTTTTGAGATCCACGTGAGTGGGACTAGATGATGGTATGGCCTGGGGTAGGATTTAGGCTCTGCACAAATCCAGCTGGATCAAACCCCATCTCGGCCCCTTTCCATCTCCATGGGCCTGGGCATGTGGTCTCACTGTCTGGGAGCCTCCACTTCCTTGCCTGTTAAATGGGAATGATAACGTGTTTTCTATGTGGGTTAGAAAAAAATGGTGAATGCCAGCACACAGTCGATATCCTCTGGTTAGCAATGATGATACTGATCATGACAAGGATCCCAGTGACTTTTACCTGCAAATCTACTCAGTGGTTGGAGCATGTTTGAAATGACATCTCAGCCATGCAACCACTCAGCTCTGCCCCCTCTGTTCTGTCCATTAGCAGATGAAGACAGCGGGCACAGGAAGGGAAGGTGGCATGTGTCTTTCACCAGCGACTGGATCAACAGACAACACGTGCCTCCTGATGGGTTGCACCAAAAAGAACTGACCATGCTTCCACAGAATTCCTGCTCCAAGTGCATAATCCAGATCTGGTCCCAAGTCAACACCAGCACAGGCAGATCAAGAGACACGCTACACAATAGCTGGCCTACTACCATCTTCAAAAGTTGTCAAATGTCAATGCACCCTTCCACTCGAGGGGACTAAATAAACGAACAAGTCAACTAAATGGTCCTGGATCCTAAAGTGATACTGGATCACTTTTTGTTTTTTTGGTTTTTTTTGCAGTGCTGGGGATTGAACCCAGGGCCTTGTGCTTGCAAGGCGAGCACTCTGCCAACTGAGCTGTATCCCCAGCCCCTGGATCATTTTTTGTTTTGTTCTGTTTTTAGACTCTGGATCAGGGTGGGGGAAATGATACAAAGGATATTTCTGAGTGTTTGGTTAAACTTGAATATGGATAATTGTATTTGTTTGTGTCAAATGTTTGACTTGATAATTGTTTTGAGGTTGTGTGTGGTGATATTCTTGCCCTTAGAAAGTACACATTTGTTATGTAAAAGCACATTATACCTGTAAACTCTCAAATGGTTTTGGTTCAGAGAAAAAGAGTTTACACACACATATGTACAGGAATATACATTACATATGTATGTATGTGTGCCTATACGTCTATACATACATATCTCTCTCCATATATATGCATTTATACACACACATATATATGATTAATAAAACACCAATAAGTGACTGCATATTAGCAATTAGGGAGTTTGAATAGAGGGAATGCAAAAGTTCTTGCAACTTTTCTAAGCAAAATATCTGAAAATTTTAAAAAAGCTAGAGGCTGCCACTGAAATCATTTTCATCAGAATAGACTCTTTTCATTGCTTGTTTGACCAAAAAAAAAAAAATTGATTCATCGATTAGTTACTGCACCAAGATTTGCTATTTATTACTTTTTTTGAACAACATTAGTTGTTTTTTATTGCCATTATTCCTACCAGGTCCAATTTTCCTAGACAAATTTTGTGATCTAAATTTTGTCACCTAGATTTAGGGTCATCCATCAATTTTTAGTCAATGACATTATTTACTGTGTGCAAGACCAGTCTTTGTCAGTTTTATTTTCTGTTGCTTATTTCTGCCAAGTAAAAAATATTTTCAGTTTTTACAATTTTCAGTGTTCCCAGTAAGATGTAATTCTTCAAATGGGGCTTTTTCTCCCTAAAATTAATTTCACTGTGTGTGGTCTAAAGAGAGTCTCTAAACCTACCTGGGCATCTCAATCACCTGGGAGCTTTGGAAATGTACCTGCTTCCTAGCCTATGACCACTCCCAAGAGTCTGACCCAGGTGGACCTGGACCTCTGCGTTTTCAACAGGCCCCTCCTCTCTGGCTTGATGACAGTCGCAGGCCCACCACCTGGTGTGGATCCATCTGGTCTTGTATCACCGCTCATTTAAAACTCTCCAGGCTTTGCTATTATCACTACTTTAACAGTCCATCTCCCCAACTTAACCACGAGGTCCTTGAGGACACAGGCTAAGCTAATGATTTCTAGATGGCCAGCAAGGCTGTTGCATAGATGAAGTTAGGCAGCAAAAATAACTTAGCTATTTGGTGGCACAAACCTAACCGTGACTATTAGCATTAAAAGAGGGAACCTGCATTTCTTCAATTGTGGTGAAATGCACGTAATCTAAGATCTACCCCTTTGCGCCTATACTTCAGTGTTTCTGAGTGCACTCGGGCTGCTGGGTAACCCGCACCATGATCCATCACAAGCTCTGTGCCACCAAGCACTAACTCTCCTCACCTCCTGCCAGCACCCAGCAGTTCTACTTTCTGTCTCTATGCATTTGACTACCCTAGACCACCCATGTAAACAGAACCCATATAAATGGAATCATACAATATTTGTCCTTTCGTGTCTGGCTTATTTTTATTATTATTTTACTAACATAATATCTTCAGGTTTCATCCATGTTGTAGCACGGACCAGAATTTTATTTATTTTTAAGACTGACGAGTATTCCAGTAGATAGATGTACCACATTTTTAGCCATTCCCCCAGTGATGGACTCTGGGTTGTTTCCACCCTTTAACTCCCGTGAGAAATGCTGCTGTGAACAGGTGTGCACAGGTATTTCTTCACTCCCCTGTTTTCAGCTCTTGTGGGCACATTACCAGGATAGGATAGTATTTCTATTTTTAATTTTCTGATGAACCACCATGTTTTCCACAGCTGCTAAGGAAACATTTTTAAAAGCTGCCTTAATAAAGGTGGAATGATGATTAATCCTTCCTGAATTTTATCCAGAGTCTATTGAGAAACAAAATCCATACATCTATATTTAGCAAACTCAAAGGATCAAGGGAAGTTAAACTCTCCTTTGTTCTGTTGGAAATTGATTGCATTAGTCTGTGGGCTGGGGATTTAATCTGAAAGGACCATCTAGGTTAAACCCCCAGCCCACAGACTTGTGAACTACATAAATGCTGATTGCTTCATAGTATTGAGTTTTGGGGTGGTTTGTTACACAGCATTAATGTGGTAACAGGTAACTGATACACACTCCCTCCTCCTCTGCCAATCTGCTGCAGTTTCTGCATCTGTCAAAGGGTGAAGGGACAACCAATGTCACTGACTTCATAGAACTGTCATGAGAAGCAAATGACAGTATTGTTCAGGCCTAGCACCTGTAAGTTGTATTCTAAGAGCCTATTTCTCTCCTCCATCTCAAAAGCTGCCCTCCTTTAGTTTAGTGGGAAGGAGGGCTGAGAACAGTATTTGGTTTCCATTCTCCCTCACTTTGGTGATGCTATCTCTATTTTTCTTGAAGTCCCCTTCCATGCTCAGTCTATGTGTTTTGAGGGGAACTGTCCTACCAGAGTGCCTTTAGCCCACGCCTGGCCAGTCAGTGTATCCCATCCCCTTAGCACCAATTTGGTCTAAGGGTCACATGACAGGCCAAGCCAATGAGGTTTAGATTCAAGAGTTTGAATGGAAGGTTTTCTTTTCCATTGAGATTATTGAGAAGATATAAAGTTTAGAAGATCCAGAGGGTACCATGGAAAAAATATGTCCTGAATATATTAGCACAGAGGGAAGCAGAGCCAGAAGATGGGATGAAACTGTCCTGAAGACAGGGTTAGAACCCCTAGATCCAGCCAGGCCTGAAGACACATTTCTGTTGAACTTTTAGTTATGTCATTCAGTAACTATTTTTCTTGTTTGTTTTGTTAGAACAATTTGAGTACAGATTCTGTCCTGTGGGGCTGAACTGGTGATTTGTCCTGTATTCCTCCTGGGTCTTCTTCCTCACCGTGTGTTCCTTCACGTGATAGGTACCTCTCCAGTGTTCTTAGCCCCACTGCTGTGAAGAACCACTGTGCTTCTCACTGCTGGACTCCACCTGGGACTCCCAGGCAAAGTCCACCTAGTGGGGTGACACTCCTTCCACAGAGTATCCCAGAGCAGGAAGACTGTGGGTGGGTCTGGGCTGACCAGGTGTCCGGGTCTGCCCTGGACAGTTCTGATTTTATGCCTGTTGTCCCTATGTGATTACTAATAGCACTTCCTTTCGCTATGGATACTGAGATTGCTTGGCTAATAAATTATGTGACCACCCTTAGGAGGCCACACTTCTTTTATTGTCACACTTTGTTCTCACGTCTCTTTACTGCACCACCCCCACATAAAACTGAGTGGTAGTTTGGTTTGGGATGGTTGGAGCATCTGAGAGCACAGGAGTTGTGTGGACTCCAAAGATGGTGGCAGTGATATCTCCCATGTGACCTGCTCTTCTCAATGTGCCCTTGCCCCTCTTCCTAAAGAACTGAGTCTAATTCTCCTCCCCTCAATCTGGGTGGGTTTGCAACAGGTTAGACAATAAACCACATGGAAGGGATGTGGAGTGACTTCCAGGACTGAGGCATGAAAGACAATGTAGCTTTCACTTTATTCAGAACACCTGGAGTTCTGAGCCATCCAGTAAGAAGGCCAAACTTCCTAGGCCGCCATATTGTGAGGAAGCTAAACTGTGTTGAGAGACCACATGTAGCCACCTGGGAGGCAGTGTGGCCTAATTCTCCACACACCACTATTCACGACCTTACGTGAACCCCTCCTCCTGAGTGAGACCACAGCTGGCTTCTCATGGTGGAATAGTGCACAGGTGATGGGATGTGGCATCTGGGATTGTATTACATGCAATTATAACTTCTGTATGTCTGCTGGACTCTCCACATTGCCACCTTTGATGAAGCAAGTTGATGCATTTGTGGGTTCCACATGGCAAGGAACTGAGGACAGCCTCTGGCCAATCAGAGATCTTAACCTCCAACAACCATGCAAGAGAGCTTAGATATAGCCTTCAGTGAAACAGTAGCCATTAACTGCAGCCTCCTCAACAGCTTCCTGACCTACAGAAATTGTGAGATAATAAATGCATTGCTCTCAGCTATTAAGTTTGTGTTAATTTGTTACACAGCAGAGGTAACTGATTCCTGGCCCTAGTCTTTGAATCCTCCCTATTCAGGCACCACGCAGGCAAGTGAAGAGCCCTCAGGTTATTCCAGTTCCCAGTTCTGGATGCATCTCCCAGCTTTGAGTGTCCCCTGCTTTTCCCAGACATTGTGAAGTAGAGATGCCAGCTCCTCCAGGTTCCATCCAAATTCCTGACCACTGAATCCAGAAACATAAGAAAATGAGTGATGTTTAAAGCCTCTATATTTGAGGTCCATCCATAAAGAATGGAACAGAGGTCTTGCTTTAAAACTGCACATCAAATAGGGCTTTTCCATGGTCCATGATAGATGTGAACCCCTGGTTGCTAATGTCTCTACTGAGTCCTCAGATTCTTCCTGCTCTTCAGGAGCGCCCCTGCAGGCAGTTTGCACTGACCTCTAGGCAGAGAGTGTGGTCTTGTCCCAGGCTACCCCCCAACAGTCAATTTCTTAGCAACATAGAGCTCCTATCCAAGCTTCAACATCATTGCTCATAAGAACCTGATTAAATTCTAGACAAGGGCCATTCCACTTCCCATTGTTTGTGTGGATGGAGGGGGATTTTATTCTTTCAGGTTTACACCATTCAAATCTCTTTAACTTCTGCATTCTCCTTAAATGCAGGCTCCAATTAAGGACCTCTGTCTAGCATGGAGGAGGAGAGAAAGGTTGGAGGAAGAGAGGGTGTTGGGGGGACTTGGCAAGAGGATGAGGGTTAGTTCTTGCCCAGACCACACTGGCTCACTGACTCCCTGAGATAAGAAAGAATAGGCCCCTCTGTACACACACATGTACGTGTAAACACACTCACACACCCACACACACTTACACACCACTCCTTTCTTGTGTCTTCCCTACTATAGCTAGCAGGACCACAAGTAAATGACTTGCATGTATTATTTACAAAAATAAAAATTTATATACATATATGTGTGTGTGTACATATATATCACATATATATGATATATGTATATCATATATATATATATATATATATATGATATATATATATATCAAAAGCATGGCTTTGAAGAATCTTCAACAAAAGAAACATTCCCAACTGAGTTTTTCGAGTATGGGGGATTTCCTCTCTATGTACCATAGTTTGTATTTCAGCCCTTTGGAATGGAAATTCTTCTGAAACAACAGAGAGCATCCTTGCTCCTGCTCATGGCCCGGCCTGTTAAGATGAATTAACTGAGTGCAGGACTTTTGTACAATGGAGTGAATTTCCAGAAGGAAAACATATTCTTCCCCAGACTTTTGGGAATTGTTGTGAGTGTGTTCAGTTCTTCAGAAGTTGATGTTTTACTCTGTGAAACGAGACACAGGTGCAAATGTGTCTTTCTTATCAAACGATAAATTTAACTCAGATGTCTCCAGGCCTTGGAGTCTGTGCATAGAGAGGATCAGATGTCCCCTCATGCAGATGAGGTCCCATCTTATCTATCTATCTATCTATCTATCTATCTATCTATCTATCTATCTATCTCTATTTAACAGATACTTACCTGTTGCTTGCAAGTGCATTAAGATCAATTGTTTGTTTGTTTGTTTGTTTGTTTGCTTTTTGACAAAGATGCCAAGGACACACAATGGGAAAAAGACAGTCTCATCAATAAATAGTCTTGGGAACTCTGATATCCACATGCAGGACAATGAAATTAGACCCTTGTCCCAAGTTCAAAAACCAACTCAGGATGAATCAAACAATTAAATGTAGACCTAACACTATAGAACTACTAGAAGAAAACACAGGGGAAGATCCCTGATTTTGGTCCTGGCCATGATTTTTTTGGATATGACTCTGAAAGCACCAGAAGCAAAAGCAAAAAATAGACAAGTGGGATGTTACCAAGAGAAGAAGCGTTGACACAGCAAAGGAAGCAGCCGACAGAGTGAAGAATGGGAGAATCTACAGAATGGGAGAGATTGCTTACAAACCACAATCTGGTAAGGGTTAATATTCCAAATATACAAGGAACTCAAGCATCTCAATAGCAAGAAAGCAAATAGCCCAATTCAAAAATGGGCAAAGGGCCTGAATAGACATTTCTTTAAAGAACACATGTAAGCTGCCAGCAGGTATATAACATGGTGCTCCAGGTCACTAATCATCAGGGATGTGCAATCTGCTAGATTGGCTATTGTCAAAAACTCAAAAGATAGCAAGCCTAGACAAGGACGTGAAGAAAAGACAGCCCTTGCATACTCTCTTTTATGGGCACATAAATTAGTACAGTCATTATGGAAATCAGCCTGGAGACTCCTCAAAAAATTAAAAATAGCTGTCATGGAGGCCAATGCCTGTGATCCTCATGGCTTGGGGGACTGAGGCAGGAGAATTGCGAGTCTGAGGCCAGCCTGGGCAACTTAGCAAGACCATGTCTCCAAAGAAAATAAAATCAAGTGCAGGAGAGGTATAGCTCAGTGACAGAACACTTGCTTAGCATGTATGAAGCCCTGGGTTTGATCCTCAGTAAAAAATAAATGACGTAAAACAAAAAATAGGATTGCTATATGGTCCAGTAATCCCACTACTGGACATGTAACCAGAAGAAATGAAGTCAGTATGTCAAGAAGATATCTGCATTCCCATGTTCACTGAGCATTGTCCAAAAGAGTCATATTGGACATGGCTCCAAGATGGGTGTCTATCAATAGATGTATGGATAAAGAAAATGTGGTGTTTCTCTACAATAAAATACAATTCAGCCCTTGAAAAAGACTTCCTGTCATTGATGACAACATGGATGAACCCAGAGGACACTGTGTGAAGTGAGATGAGCCAGGCAAAGAAACACAAATACTGCCTGATCATATTTACATGTGGAATCTATGAAAAACGGAACTCATAGTAGTAGAGAATGAAGTTGTGAATTTCAGAGGTCGGGGTGAGGGAGTGGGCACATTCCCTTGGCAATAGCAAAGGAACAGAAGCAGATGAGCCCAATTGTGCAGGTCCTCTGCAAGCTTTTGTGTCAATCACATTTGCTAGCATCCCATTTATCAAAGCAAGTCACATAGCTGCCCCCAGAGTCCAACCGGGAGGACGCTGCCCAGGCACATGGTACAAGACGTGGCCGGGGCGGAGGGGGAATGAAGAGCTGAGGTCGGAAGTACAGTCAACCTGCCATGCTCATCCGCAATTTCCATCCTTCTCGAAAAAATCAGAACAAATTTAAATTTCAAAATTAGAAAAAAAAAAAAAAATCATTTCGGTAAACGTGTCCAAGATGCCATAAGTTAAAGTTGTGCTGAGACACCACAAAGAAGGAAGCCCAGAAGAGGCAATCTGCACAAGCGCTTCTTTATAAAAAGAAAATAGCAGCGCTCCTCTGCAACGGTGGGAAATAAACTGAGAATTCAGAACCCAGCCTGCCAATGTACTGGGAAGGCCCACATTCCGGCGGCAAAGTGACAGTCAGCAGCGGAGTCATTGAGCAGGCCTGGTGTCTGAGCAATAACGTTAGCACAAAAGTCACATCAGAGCAGGCCGACAGCAGAACTGACTCGGTTAGCAACTTCTTAGCATATCAATGTCTCATTTTGTTTCTGCAGCAGAAAGCTCAGATATTGGATTGCCTGGTTCAAAATTGTCCCCCAGGCAGCCCCAGTGTTTCCGGGAGGGCACAAGTGAATAGACTTGATTCCGATTCCTGGAAAGCAGGAGTTCTGGGCTCTCACACCCTGCGCGTAGCCTGATTGTAATTCTTTCTTGGAGAAATGGGGGACCCTAGGAAGGCAGTCGAACTGGTCCCCAAAGCTACAGATCCATGGCCCATATCTTCTACGGTGGGAGTGGCTGGAAATAGCAACCAGCCCGAGGTGGTAAAGGCCAGGCCTGTGGATAAATATTGACTGATGATTTTTTTTTTTTAAAAGCAAAAAAAGCTTCAGTGGATAGTAAAGATTACCAAACAACAAAAACAACCCAAACAAGTGAGCTGGAGAGCCTGGAGCCCTCTGCTTTTCATTACAGGGTAATCAGGACAGTTAGAATGGAAGTTCACAGACTTCGAGTGGGGGATCATGGAGGAAAACAGGTTACTGGGCTGTGGGGTGGGGAGGGGGATGGAGGGGTCTTGGCTCATGTCCTGGAGTGTATCAGAGTTGGGAGGAAACTTTGGAATCTTCCTCCTCTTCCTCTTCCTCCTCCTTCTCCTCCTTCTTCTTCTTTTGGTCATATCCTGGGTGCTTCACATACATTATCTCAATTAATCCTTCAAGAGACTCCCAAAGGTGGTCATATGTATCTCCATCTTCCGGAAGCAGAAACAGAAGCACCAAGTCTTAGTGATGGAAATTGTCCAAGTCACACAGCATGTGGGACTGGCTCTAAAACTAGCCCTCTTAGACCTAAATCTGAGACAACTCTCATTCAGGGGTGCCCATTAGATACCACCAAGCCTAGTGGCCATCACATTAGGGGGTACATCCAACAGGGATACAATTTCCAAGGAGTGGCTGGCACAGAGGGCTTAAGAGAATCCATTTCTAGCTGGGTGAGGTGGCATATACCTGTAATCCCAGTGAATCAGGAGGCTGAGGCAGGAGGATTGAAAGTTTGAGGCCAACTTCAACAACTTAGAAAGATCCTGCCTTAAAACTTTTAAAAAGGCCTCGGGATGTAGCTCAGTGATAAAGAGTCCCTGGGTTCAATCTCTAGTACTGCAAAAAAGAGAAAGAGAGAATCCATTTCTAAGCTTTTAACTTCCATGTGTATGATGTCCTGAAACTGCCTTGGAATTCCCAGGGAAAGGCACAGGCCCAATCCCTTCCTCAGCCACCCTTCCCCACTCAATGTCATGAACTAGCATCCTTATCCATCCCAGATCTGACCAAGGGGAACTTTCTGGAGGGGAAAAGACCTGAGTCCAGGGAGCAGGGGTTCCTGGACTCCAGGCCCCATGACCCACCATCCTTCTCACTGAGAGATGAATTTCCATGAATTTTACTTTTTCTGTTTAACAATGAGCAAAATTTTTGATCCATTGTATCCTAAAATTAATTGTGTTGATGACTCAATAAAGAAAAATGCTTACCTATTAGAGCCTTATGATGCTAGGAAATATAAAAACTTTTAAATTACCATCTATAAACCCAATTTTTGATTTAGACACTGTGCCAAGATGATCCATATGAGACTTAGGAGCAGAAAAATATATTACGTTCCTATAAAATTCTGTGGGAGAAATGGAATGGAAAAAATGATTTAAAGGAGAAAGAAGAGCATCGTAAAAGTTCTGTTAAAGGAGAGTTTGTTCATCTATTTTTAAAGGATGATGGTGGGGATAAAATCACTGTGTATTGAAATACAATTGGATACATTTAAAGAAGTGATATAACCATTTTGTTTTGCCATTTTATTTTTAAGCATTAATATTTACAGCATGCAGCACATGATATCCTTTACCACTATTCAAAACCATGGTGAAAAATATTAAAAATAAGTGATCATGTTATTTTCCACAATTCTTCTGGAGAGTACATGACTGAAAAAGTGGGCAAAGCTTCTGATGCTGTCCCAAGCTCTTTCTATGGATGAGGCCTTCGAAATTCACACTAGAGAGGATTGACTGAAGGTCATGTAGCAAAAGAGTACCTGAGCCAGTACCCCAGCTGAGGTCTCAGGACCCCTAATTGGCCCTCTTCTCCTTGTCAATGCAGGTCTCAGCATTTGAAAGGCATGAGAGGAATGAGTTTGTCATGCGCCTGTTCATAGAGGCAAGGTCAGGGTCAAGAGGAAGCAACAGAGGCTGGAGAAGCGCCAGGGACTAGCAAGAGGGGAAGGCCATTTCCACCCCCAGCTGAAGGGGCAAGGGCAAAGAGCCCTACCTGCACCCTGAGAGACCTGTGGCTATAGTGGAAGGCCACCAACAGAAGCTGTCTTAGTAGAGAGCGTCACTACCAAACCAGAGCTAGGAAAGGAGAGAGCTGGGGAGCCTCTACTCCTCTGTCCCCTCCTGCAGCGGTTTCCTGCTGGTGCCTCCCTTGGTCAGATCAACCAGAAGCCAGACGCCATGGGGGCCCGCTGGCGGAGTCCTCAGTGGTGGGTCTCCTTGGCACAGAGGAAGGTTGAGAAGGGTGGAGAGTTGAGTGGGGCAATCAGGACATGTCCGCTCCACTTTCCATTTTGAACTTGATATTCGTATTTAAACAAAAAGACGAGGCTTCCCAGTCAAGGTAAACCAGAGCAAAAGCAAGAGATCTGCCCCCAGAAGAATCCAGAAGCCCATGTTTATGAGGCACGAAGAGTCTCAGAGCAGTTTAGGATTTTTACTTCTCATTCTGTGACTGTACCTTCTTATTTTTATTTTGTAATTTTGAGGCATCTCCTCTCATTGGAAACTGATCTTTATTTCTCTAAAAATTGCCGGATTTAATCCTGATTCATGGATGCTGTAATAGGCTGCTACAAACTCCAATCAAACCCCAGAATTGAAGGAAAGTTCCTGAGAAAAGCAATGCAAATGGGCATTTTAAACAGAATCATATTATTAAAGGTAATAATATAAATTATTAATAACTATCTATTAAACACGGATTAATCCTGCTATAATTAGATTGAAAGAATATATGCAATTGCCATCATCCAAACTGCTTTAACCTGTAAGTCATTTTCTCTAGGCAACCTAAGGAAAGAGAAGCGCCCTCTAGGGGCTGGGAGCTCCAGTGACCTATTGTCCTGGGACCTCTGCTTTTTCTTCACCCCTGTTGAGCCAGGATGGGGGTGGTAGGGAAGTGAGTCCTCCCCCAGAAGCAGCCAGCTGGATGATACCCAGAGGCCATCAACTGGGAAGCAGAGACCCAGGTGTCAGTTCTGGTACAAGCACTGACTCCCTGTATGTTCTTGGCCAATGTCCCCTCTAAGCCCAAGTCTTCTCATGTGTAAACATCCACTTCTGGTATCTCTTATGTTTCAATTGCCTCAGCTCTAAAACTAGAATAATAAAAAATTTAAAAAGCATATTGTCCTGAGTACTAAATAGACCAACACTTGTGGAAAAGCCTTGTAAATCGTCAGGTGCTAAGCTGACCCAACGGAGGCTACAAGATTCAATAGAAAGATCACGGGCTCAGGATCTGTTATCCTGAGTTTAAAAATATAGCCTGAAATTTCCACCTTCTGGCTGTGGTCAAGTAAGAAGATTACCACATATTCTCCCAAGGAGCAACTAGAGAGCTGGATAAAATTGACAAAATAACCCTTTCAAGACCCTGGAAATCAACTGAAGACATTCAATGATCCCAGAAGAATGTATATTTGAAAATATACCTTGAACTCTGAGTAAGAACAATGGAAATGTGGTGTCCTTGCCTGGGGCTGCTGCTAACCCTCCCACCCAGCTTAGTTGGTGCGGAGATCTCTGCCAGGATGGGGCAGGTCATGTGGGCAGGCAGTTGTGCTGCTGAGATCAAAGGGGGCCCACTCTGTTTGGAGCCGCAGGTCCTCGTGTGTGGCAGCATGGGTGACAGTGACCATCCTGGCAGTGGGTGAGCTGGGAGGTTCGATGGCTCTGTTAGCCTGGGATTCTGGTCATGGAGCTTATTTCTGGCTGGAGCAGCAATATAAGCAGTAGAGACCAGAGCAGATGCAAGCTGTAAACACAAGGCTGGCCATACACAGGTGTGCCTGAGACCCAAAAGGGCCTAGCACAATGTAAAATGCCGGGGTAGACATTAAAATGACCTGAACTTTGAATGTTTCTTTATTGACACACAGATTTCAGCAGAGGATGGAAGCTCCATTTCCTTTTGGTGCTTCCACACAACCTCTGCCCAATCATTGACTGATGATGAAGACACACACACACAGAGGGGACCCTTAGGAAGAGAGTCTTAAAAAGAAAAGCAAGAATTAAACAATAAAATCTGGGCAGAATTTCAGCAGCTGCAAATCACTGGGGAGAGAGATTTAGCTAAACAAATATATAAAACATAAAAAAAAATACCTTTCAGGGAATACAGAGTTTCTACAATGTTGGATTAGTCTATTTTCTATTGCTAAAATTATGTACCTGAGACTAGGTACTTTATAAAGAATAAAGTTCTGTCTAGCTCACAGTTCTGGAAGTTAAAGGGCATGGTGCAGGCATCATCTTGGCCCTGGTGAGGTCCTTCTGGTGGATGACATCATGGCAGGAACGTGTGGGAGAGAGAGAGATCACATGGTGAGACAGGAAGACAGAGCAACTGGGAATGGGCCAGTCTTGCTCTTTTATAACAGCCCTCCCTTAGGAACTAACCAAGGTCCCCTGAGAACTACACAATTCCCTATAGGGCAGTACCCCTCACCCCCAATGACACTCACTCCCACTACGCTCTGCCTCTTAAAGTCCCACCATCTCAACACTGTCACAATGAGGACCAAGCACATGTGAACCTTGGGGGACACACCCAATCATATCCAAAGCACAGAAAATACATTACCTGGAATATTAAGTTTCTAGCAACAAAAATGAGTCGTGCAAAGGAACGGGAGAGTGACCCAGACTCAGGAAAAAGAAGAAATGATAGCCGCTTCCTCTGAGTTCTTCTGGGCATTTATTTTAGCAGATGAAGAAGTCAAAACAGATAATTAAATTTGTCCAAAGGACTAAAATAAATCATGTTAGAAATTAAAGGGAAGTAGGCAATAACGAATTAATAAGGACTCTCAATAAAGAGGAGTCACTGAAAGGAAGCCAATGGAAATTCTGGAGTTGAAAGAACAACAGAAAGGAGAAAGTCAGCTAGACTTCAACAGGAGATTCAAGATGATGAAAGAAAGAATCGGTGAACTTGAAAAATCCATCAATAGAAATATTCCATTCTGAAGGACAAAAAGAAAAAAAGAATGAGGAAAAATGAATGAAACATCAGGGATCTGTGAGATGACCCCAAGAAAACCAATATGCATGCAACAATGGCTGCAGAATGAAAGGAGAGAAGAAAGGGGGGGATATTTGAAGAAATAATGACCCCAAACTCCAAATTTGAGAAAAAACATTAATTTAGACATCCTTGCAGTTCAACAAATCCCAAGGAAACAAAAAGATCCACACCTAGACACATCATAGTCAAACTGTTGAAAGTCAAAGACGAAGAGAAAAATCTTAACAGCAGCAAGAGAAAAATAATTCAGCACACACAGAAAGTACAATAACTTTAATTCCTGACTTTTCATCTAAAATAATGGAGACCAGAAGGACATATTAAATGTGCTGGGAAAAATAAATAAATAAACCTGTCAACAAAGAATTCTAGAGTAAGCAAAATTACTCTTCAAGCAAAAACCAAATAAAGATATCCTCAGATTATATATGATAAATAAATAAAAGGGCTGACAGAATTCGTGGCTAAAAGATCTGTCTTATGGGATGCCATAAAAAGTCTTACCATCCAAAAGAAATTGATACCAGATTGTAAGTTGAATCTTCAGGAAGAAATGAAAGATACCAGAAATAGTAAAGATGTGGGTTAATAAAAGAATCTCTCTCTCTCTCTCTCTCTCTCTCTCTCTCTCTCTCTCTCTCATAAAAACAAAATTTTTATGTTTGGCCCAAATTAAGTTCATATTGATTTGAAATACACAGTGGTACATTAACATGTATGTCATAACCCAAGAGCAACCAATAAGAAAATAACTAGGAAATATGCAGGGCTGACCTACCTTTCCTACATACTCACATGAATAGACCACAGTGAATATCACTTTCATGTATATCCACAAGGCACTAATTTTAAAATACTACAAATAAATAGCAGAAAAATCAGTAGAGTAGATGGAAGGGAATGGGGGAGGAAGGACAGGAAGGAAAGGAAAAGCACTGGGGACTGGATTAGAGCAAATTATATTCCATGCTTGTATAATTGTGTCAAAATGAACCATAATGCTATATATAGCTAAAATGAACTTTAAATAGGCTTACTTAAAAAATTATACACAAAATAATTATTTAATACAAAATAAGGAAGTGGAGGAGAAAAATAAGAACAAAAAAGTTAGAAAAATTACAGAATGACAAATTTAAATCCAGCCTATCAATAATTACATTAAAAATAAATGGTTTCATCATCTCAATCAGAAGGAAGAGAATATCAAACTCAATTTAAAAAAAAAAACCCAACTGCATGCTCTCTGTAAAAGGCACACCTCAGATTCAAAGACAAAGACAGGTTAAAAGAGACAGAATGGGAAAAGAGACACCATGTAAATGGTAACCAAAAGAGAGTTGGACTGGCTATGTCACTATCATCAAAGTGAACTTTAAGACAGAAAATCTTGCTACAGACAAAGAAAGACATTAAAGAATAATACGAGGATAAATACATCAGGAAAATATAGCAATTAAATATGCACTTTATAACACATCCTCAAAATATCATAGCAACAGAATTTATATAGCATTATCAACCAACTTGTTGAAACTAATATCTATTTAATGTTTTACCCAATAACAGCAGAATTCATATTATTTTTGAGCACACATGGAAACATATGTGTTAGGACATTAAGCAAGTCTTAATAAACTCAAAAAATTGAAATAATATATATACACATATACACACAAATATATCTATATATGCACTGATATATATGTACACACACGTGTGTGTGTGCGTGTGTGTGTGCGCATGAAGGAAGAAATCTAATTAGCAATTAAATCTTTCCAAGAAAGAAAAGCTAAGGTCCTGATAGCTTCAATAGTAAATTTCATCATGTATTTAAAGAATAATGACAATTCTTCCCAATTCTTACTTAATGTAGAAGAGAGAGCTCTATAAGCTCTTACTGTATAAGGCCAACATTATCCTGATACCAAAACCAGAAAAAGACATTACAAGAAAATAAAACTGCAGACTACTATCCCTTATGAATCTAGATGCAAAAATCCTCAACAAAATAGAAAGTACCAGCAAATGAAACAAGCATATATATTATATGTACATGTGTGTGTGTGTGTGTGTGTGTCTGTGTGTGTGTGTATGCATTTTTTAATTTTAATTTTTTTTGGTACCAGAAATTGAACCCAAGGGAGCTTAACCACTGAGCCACATTCCCAGCCCTTTTTATTTTTTATTTAGAGACAGGGTCTCTCTAAGTTGCTTAGGGCCTCACTAAGTTCTTGAAGCTGGTTTTGAACCTGCCATCTTCCTGCTGTGGCCTCCCAAAGTGCTGGGATGAATCCAGCATATTGAAAGGATTATATACCATGACCAAGAGAATTTAATCACAGGAATGCAAGGTTGGTTCAGCATATGAAAATAAATCAGTGTAATACACCATATTAATAGGCTTAAAAAAAGATCCTACACTACTATCATCTAATAAACTCAGAAAAAGCATTGTAAAAATATAGCAAGTAGGATTGTTGATAAAATCCCAATAAATGAGGAAGAGAGAGACATCTACAAAAGAACCACAGCTACCATCTTACCTAGTAGTAAAAGATACAATGTTTTACCATTAAGATCAGGAGAAAGAAAAGGATATCTGCTTTTATTACTTGACCTAAAATTACTTGACCTAAAATTTCACTAGTGAAATAAGACAAAGAACAAAACAAACAAAACAAAAGAAAGGCATACAAATTTAAGAAGAAGAACTAAAATCACCTTAGTTAACAGATGACATGAAACTTTCTGTACAAAATTCCTCAAAGAATTCATGAAAGAACTAAAAGAGCTAAGGGACAAATTCAGAAAGGCTGTAGGTTAGAAAATGAATACACAACGAATTATGTTTCCATCTACTATCAACATGATTCCATGCAGAATGAGATGAAGTAATTGCATTCATAATAAAATCTAAGAAGAATGCAATATAATGAACAAAAGAACTGCCAGGCTTATACATTAACATATACAAGAAATTGCTGACAAAAATGAAAAGATCTAAATAAATTAAGAGACATCCTATGTTCATGGATTGGAAACTCAGCAAGGTCAACAGGCAATTCTCTCAAATCAATCTATAAATCCATTCTCTTTATGAGGAACTTTCTTAAACACTTTGAAACTTTTTCTTCATCTGCAAAATGGTTATAATAATCCCATTCTCACAACATAGTTTTGCAGATTATGAAATAATCTGTCCAATGATTTAGCACAGTATCTGGCACAGAGTAAGGGGTCAATAAGTGGAAGGAGAAAGACAAGGATACCCAGATGTTACCTCTGTTGGAGGTCTGAACTATTTTAGGAAGTTGCCTGCATTTCTGTTTCAATTTTGATCACAACTTTTACTTTTGCCTATATTTATTAGCCTATATTAATTTCCCACTTTATAAAGTTCATTTTAATTTATATCACCAAGTTAAAGTTACAGTCATTGGCTAAAAAATTCATGTCTGAGACAAAGAAATACCAGACTATGTTTGGGTTGACATGCATGGAAATTGAGTTTCGGGACACTTAATTTTTTTTTACAAGAATATTAATTTGTTCAACAGCATCAATTTAGTAATACTATGTGCCAGAAACTGGAAATAGAGCAACAAAAAGATAAAATGTTTCACCATGGAGTTTACATTATAGAGAGGGAGACAAGTGATAAACAGATATTTTTTAAAAACCCATCATACTATGTGTTAAATCCTGAAAAGAAACATAAAGCAGGATGCAGGTTCAAAGAGATATGGGATGCTGTTTGAGTCAGGAGGACCAGGTATGTCCTCCCTGAGGAGCTGGCAGGTCATCAGAGACCAGAGAACAGCAAGGGGGCCAATCACATTACTTGTTATCATTGCTCTTTAAAAAGGTGTGTTCTGGCTGGGTGTGATGGCACATGCCTGTAATCCCAGCGACTCTGGAAATTGACGCAGGAGGATCACAAGTTTCAAGATCAATCTCAGCAATTTCATGAGATCCTGAGGGCTCAGTGAGACCCTGTCTCAAAATAAAACATAAAAAACAGGCTGGGGATGTGGCTCAGTGGTTAAGCAACCCTGGGTTCAATTCCCAGTTTAAAAAAAAAAAAAAAAGTTGTGTTCTGTGATCCAAATAGATTTAGAAAACAGGAGAGCAAAGGTTCCTTCCTGAGCACTCTGCGGGAGTGAATCAAGCCAGTCTGCAGCAGGCATCTCCATGCGGAAGATAAACTGTCCTGGCCCCACCCTGCCATCCCGGAGTCTTTTGCAGAAGCACCACGGCACAGGGCAGGGAGATGCTGGATGGCAAACCTCCGAGAATGGGAAGCACGATGATCCTTACCAGAGGGTCATGCAGTTTTGTTGGGCGCAGGAGCTCATTAAAATACTCTGGGCTCAGAAGCCACATGGGGTGATGGGAGACTTCCCGCCAGAGGCACAGTTTCCTGAAGAGAAGGGAAGTTCGACTCTGCCAGCTCGTCTTCATGAGCCTGTTCAGGGGTGAGAGTGTGCTGTGGCCAGCCCACCTTCTCCACCCCACTGACGGTACAAAGACTGGTGAGCCAGGGAAACTCAGGTCCAGACAAGAGAATGGGGCATCCCCTTCTCCCTGGAACTTCAATTTTTTTTTTTTTTTTTTTTTTGGTACCTGGGATTGAACCCAGGAGCACTCCATCACTGAGCCACATCCCCAGCCCTATTTTGTATTTTATTTAGAGACAGGGTCTCACTGAGCTGCTTAGGGCCTCACTAAGTTGCTGAGGCTGGCTTTGAACTTGCAATCCTCCTGCCTCAGCCTCCTAAGTGCTGGGATTACAGGTGTGCGCCACCACGCCCCACCTGGAACTTCAATTTTTGAAAAAATGGCCCGACTATTTCTCAGAGGGAGCATGTGGTTTAGTAGGAGGCACTGGCCTGGGAAGCAGGAGACCGGGGTAATAATGGCCTTGATAACCATCGCACTGGGAGCTGGGGCAAGTCACATCTGCTCTGAGCCCCAGGAGCCTCGTGTGTCATAGGGGAGTTCTCAGGTCTCACCATGACCCAAGTTTACAGAAATGGTAGGTAGTGAAGGGGTCCAGGCAAAGCTGGCTCCTCTAATAAGTATCAAGGAAAACAGCAGCAGCAACTAAGGCTCCATTTATTGAGCCCAAGTGGGGTTTACATGTTATTTAATTGAAAAATTCAAAACTATTCCATAAGGGATGCATTGTTATTGGCCCCAATTTTAAAAGTGAAGAAATAAGCTCAGAGAGGCAAAGTCCATTTCCCAGGGTTGTCCAGCTTCTCTGTGGTCAAGTTGTTATTATTTGATTCCTGTATTCTATGCTCTCAGAATTCTCTGTTGAAATCCTTGGCTTGTCCCTCTTGGGGTAGGAGTCAGGGGGAAGGAGCAGGAGGAACTCAGCCAGCTCTTCAGCCATCCCCATAGCCCATCACTCTGGTCTTCCTGCTGGTTACTACACAGGTATTTGCCAGATGCTGGTGGGCGGTTTAGGGAGGAAAACAGGTATATGTGATATTTCTCAGCGAACTCTTGTTTGAATGAATGAATGGTATTGGGGAACAGCAGGCAAAGTGAGATTTCATCCTACATAGTTGAGAGTCAGTAACAGGTTCACTGCAGATACTGGGGCCTCAGAACAAAGTTGGGTTTACAGGCTGGTGGAGCCAATTCCAATGGAAGACATGGGCCCATAAGCAGATAACACTGCCCATAAGCAGATAGGGTACACTTCACATAGCTGAGCTCTGAACAAGGCAGCTTGGTGTTTGTTCTTTTTGGTGCCATGGTTGGACTTAAAGGGAAATGGTAGCTGGTCATCAAACAAATAGTGAATTCTGGAATCAGTGGGGAAGTGAGCAGGGTAGAACCCACCCTCTCCAGGGACTGGTGTCTAATTCCCTGTCTTCAGGGGTTAGAAGACACAGGTTCATGAGATGGGGTGGTTTGGCACACAGAACACTCCTTGACTATCTGGGAGTCTGGGTCTTCTGAAGGGGCTGTCCCCCCAGCTCAAGGAGCATGCACACAGCTCCAGTTCCCCAGGTGACTGGGCAGCTTGGCGGTCCTCTCACTTATTCTGTCCAAATCTGCCAACATCAGTCTCCAGGAACCTGAGCCAGTCCTGAGAGCAATCCCCTCTCCGCATACAGAGCTGTCAGAGGTCACATGTCTCAAGTATTAAAACAAACCTAATTATCTAACTGATAGCAGCCTAAGCAAGATTAAAAGATATATTTAAAAGGCACCAAGTGTAGTGTCAACCCCCCCCCAAAAAACCCAGATTAGTAAAAAGTAAAATCATGTTTAAGCCTATCATTAAAGCTAGTGACTGTTAGAATCTTCGTATAAAGCCTGATAAATACTTTATAATATATAAAATAGAAATGTGATTAATAAGCCTTCAAAAACAATGAAGTGAGAGTCTCTGTGTTGCCTGGAATGGTGCTTTTGCTAATCAAAATGTATCATGAACCTGTCTCCAAGTCAATAAGCGTACGTCATATTTAGTGATAGCATACTATTTCACCAGCTGAATCTACCATATTTGTTATATGGTATATTTGGTATACTGTGTGGTATAGAAGAACATACCAAATCCTTGTTACATGGTGTATATGAATATACCAAACCCATATTATTAACCATTCATTTCCTTTTTCTTTCTTCTTTCTTTCTTTCTTTCTTTCTTTCTTTCTTTCTTTCTTTCCTTTCTTTCTTTCTTTCTTTCTTTCTTTCTCTTTTTTTACTTCTTCCTTTCTTCCTTGCTTCCTTTCTTCCTTCCTTCCTTTTTCTTTTTTTTTTGGGGGGGGTACTGGGTAATGAACCCAGGGGTGCACTGAGTCACATCCCCAACCCTTTTTTATTTTTAAAAAATATTTTTTAAGTTGTAGATGGACACAATATCTTTCTTTCTTTCTTTCTTTCTTTCTTTCTTTCTTTCTTTCTTTAGTAAAATACAACACCCCTTCATGCTCAAAACACTATATAGTAGGAACATACCTCAACATGGTAAAGACTATCTATGTTAAACTCACTGCCAACATCATTCTAAATGGAGAAAAATTGAAAGCATTCCCTCTAAAAACTGGAAGAAGGCAGGAGGAATGCCCTCTTTTACCACTTCTATTCAACATTGTCCCTTGAAACACTAGCCAGAGCAATTAGACAGACCAAACAAATTAAAGGGATACAAATTGGAAAAGAAGAACTCAAGCTATCACTATTTGCTGATGACATGATTCTATATTTAGAGAATCCAAAAAACTCCACCAGAAAACTTCTAGAACTAATAAATGAATTCAGCAAAGTAGCAGGATATAATATCAACATGCATAAATCTAATGTATTTCTATACATAAGTGATGAATCCTCTGAAATAGAAATTAGGAAAACTACTCCATTCACAATAGCCTCAAAAAAAAAAATACTTGGGAATCAATCTAACAAAAGAGGTGAAAGACCTCTACAATGAGAACTACAGAACACTAAAGAAAGAAATTAAAGAAAACCTTAGAAGATGGAAAGATCTCCCCTGTTCTTGGATAGGCAGAATTAATATTGTCAAAATGACCATACTACCAAAGGCACTATACAGATTTAATGCAATTCCAATTAAAATCCCAATGATGTTCCTCATTGAAATAGAGAAAGCAATCACGATATTCATCTTGAAGAATAAGAGACCAAGAATAGCCAAAGCAATCCTGAGCAGGAAGAGTGATGTTGGATATATCACAATACCAGACTTTAAACTATACCACAGAGCAATAGTAATAAAAACAGCATGGTATTGGCACCAAAACAGACAGGTAGACCAAAGGTACAGAATAGAAGACACAGAGACAAACCACATAAATACAGTTATCTCATACGAGACAAAGGTGCCAAAAACATGCAATGGAGAAAAGATAGCCTGTTCAACAAATAGTGCTGGGAAAATTGGAAATTCATATGCAGCAAAATGAAATTAAACCCCTATCTCTCACCCTGCACAAAAATCAACTCAATATGGGTCAAGGATCTAGGAATTAGACCAGAGACCCTGCACCTAATAAAAGAAAAAGTAGGCCTGAATCTTCATCATGTTGGCTTAGGATCAAACTTCCTTAAAAAGACTCCCTTAACAAAACTTGCAGAGCACAAGAAATGAAAGCAAGAATCAATAAAGGGAATGGATTCAAACTAAAAATCTTTTTCTCAGCAAAGGAAGCAATCAATAATGTGAAAAGAGAGCCTACAGAGTGGGAGAAAAGTCTTCCTCATGCACTTCAGATAGAGCACTAATCTCCAAAATTTATAAAGAACTTAAAAAACTTTACACCAAAAATACAAAGAACCCAATTGATAAATGGGCTAAGGAACTGGGCAAACACTTCAGAGAAGAAGATATACAGGTGATATACAAATATATGAAAAAAGTGTTCAATGTCTCTAGTAATTAGAGAAATGTAAATCAAAACCACCCTAAGATTTCATCTCAATTCAATTAGAATGGCTATTATCAAGAGCACAGCAATAAAAAGTGTTGGTGTGGATGTGGCTAAAAAGGCACACTTGTACATTGCTGGTGGAGTTGCAAATTGGTGCAGCCACTCTGGAAAGCAGTGTGGAGATTCCTTCAAAAATTTGGAGTGAACCCACCTTTTGACCCAATTATCCCACTCCTTGGTTTATACTCAAAGGAATTAAAATCAGTATACTACAGTAACACAGCCACATCAACGTTTATAGCAGCTTAATTCACAAGAGCTTGTGAATTAAGATTGTGGAACCACCCTAGATGTCCTTCAG
>JAJEJO010000610.1:154840-244093 GCA_020662805.1 Glaucomys volans | reverse complement strand
ATTTTGTATTTTATTTAGAGACAGGGCCTCACTGAGTTGCTTAGGGCCTTGCTAAGTTGCTGAGGCTGGCTTTGAACTCGCGATCCTCCTGACTCAGCCTCCCAAGTCGCTTGGCTTACAGGCGTGTGTCACCACGCCCGGCTTTCTGTTTCTTTTTGAGTGTATTTTAGGGATACAGATTCTTACGAAGTGATCTATCTCAAGGAAGCTAGTCAGTGTACATTCTACAAAGAGGAGAGTCATTGGGAAGGATAAAGGTCCCTAATGTTTTTAAGGGAAGCCACCTGTGGTCAGCAAAATCCTGACCCATCCTGGCAGATGGCACCACTGGTAGGGGAGTTCCTAAAAGTAACCCCTGAGGAGTCTTGTCTGACTTTAACAGCAAAAAGGAAACAGGCTAATTTTTGGCTAATGTAGGAGTCACCTACTAGGTCTTGAACTCCTAGGCAGGAAGTATAACCAAAGAAAAATGTACTAATATGAGGGTGAAAGGAAAATCAAAGAACAGTTAAGCATGAACATTTAGGAGAGAAAGACAATGGTCCTTCTAAATGTAACTTGAGATGTGCACGAGTCACCCCTACCAAAAATAAGTAAAGCTGAGCATTATAGACAAAGCGGTCTTATGCATGAGTGTCTGTTAATAAAGAGACTGCCCAAATAAGTTTGTCCTGAGCTAATTTGAGTCTGATCTAACAGATCAGCTGTTGGGGAAAAAAAAAATCCAGATCTTGAGATGGGTACATATACACATATAATATAAATAAAGCTATTAAAAGCTTTAAAGTTTACTGGCCTAGCCTCACCTGGCTGTTACCATTATTAGGACCTTTGACTACTGTATTTCTTAATATTCTAGTAAAATTTGTGTCTTCCAGGTTGCAACATTTCCATGGTTAAGATGATGGCAATGCAGATTCCAACACATCTCAACTGAGACCAGTTTCTTCTTGGTCCCCACTACATTAGTCAGGCAAAGACTTGAGATCTTTGGCTAGGTGGGGTCACTGCCCCTTGCCAGCTTGAATTTATCATAGAAGACAGAACTTTGCCCTTTATTGACCCTTAAGAATAAGGAATCTCAAGTTTTGATGAGGAGAAATGAGATATGAATTTGGGGATACAGAAAAAGAAACACCAAGTCTCAAAGAAGATGTGCTCATGAACCATTGGAATGCAAGAAATGCCCATGGACCTTTGAAATGCAAAACAAGCATTCCTGAGCAACCTAGCCCAAGTCCTTAGCCATGCCCTTGACCTATGCCCTCACCTACAAAAAGTATCATGAGGGCAATACACAAGTGCAGGGAAAGTTGGCATCACATTGTGTAACATCACCCTGACCCCATCTCTAGTCAACCTCTAGCAACTATCTCTTTACAAATATTAACTCCTACTCCAAGAGGTTGCTGTCTCTGAACTTGGCCTACATTTTCCCTTGAAGGTGTATTCCTTACTTTATCCCCAAAGCCATCTCTCAATGCATTTCCTCTTGAATATGTATCTGTTTTCCTAAATAAATTGATCTGAAAAAAATATATAAAGTTCATTAAAATTTCCAATTTTGGGGCATAATGTTTTTGTAATGTCTATATAATATGACCTTAAACACAACCTTTTTCTCTAGAGCTTTAATAAAACCACTTTGTCATTCTGAGCAGTATAATTTTAAAAATTGAGATATAATTCACATGCCATAAAACTCATCCTTTAAAGTTTATAATCCACTGGTTTTTGTTATACCTGCAAGTTTTACAACCATCACCACCATTTAATTCCAGAACATTTCCATCACTCCTAAAGGAAACCTGGTACCCGTTAAACTTCCATTACCCACTTTCCCCTCCCCCTTACAAGCACTAATCTACTTTCTCTCTCCTTGGATTCACCACCCTGGATGTTTCGTGTAAGTGGAATCAGACATTATTTGACCTTTTGTGTCTGACTTCCTTCATTTAACATAATATGCTGTAGCATATCTTATTCCTTTCTATGATTAAATACTATTCCATTATATGTATGGACATATCAAAATTTTTTCCTATACATTCACCTTTGATGGACATTCGATTCTTCACACATCCTGCCTATTGGGTTATTTTAAGTTGGATAATTTGCCTTTTTATTATTGAGTCTGTAGGAGTTCTTTATATATTCTGGATACATATTACTTATCATATATAAGATTGTTACATAAAATATGATTTGTAAACTTTTTCACCTATTCTGTGGGTTACTTTTATATATATATATATATATACATATATATATGTATATATATATAGTTGTTGATATACCTTTATTTTATTTATTTATTTTTTTATATGTGCTGCTGAGAATCAAACCCAGTGCCTCACACATGCTATGCAAGTGCTCTACTACTGAGCTACAACCCCAGTCCCTATGGTTGCCTTTTGAACTTCTCGAACTTTGAACTTCCAGTGTCCCTGGAAGCACAGAAGTTTAAAATTTTGATGAAGTCCAATTTCTCTATTTATTTTGTCTTTGCTGGCTTGAATGTTAGTTTTTATGCCTAAGAAACCATTAGCCAATTGAAAATAATGAAGATTAACTCTTATGGGTTTTTTTCTTAGTTTTAGAACTCGCATGTGTAGTTGAACCATTTTGAGTTAATTTTTGTATATTGTGTGAAGTTGGGATCCAGCTTCATTGTTCTGCAAGTGAATAAGCAATTATTCCTGCATCATTTGTTGGAAAAAATATTCCTTTTTCTCTGAAATTTCTTGGCATCCTTGTTGGCAATCAATTGATCATAGCTGTATGAGATTATTTTTGAACTTTCAATCTATATCATTCATATATCCTCATGTCATGACCACACTGTATTGATTATTTTAGCTTTCTAACCTAAGTTCTGAAATAGGGACATGTGGGTCCCTGCAATTTCATTTCTCTTTCTCAAGTGGCTTTGAATATTCTTAGTCCCTTGTATTTTCATGTGAATTTTAGGATTGGCTTTTCAATTTTTGGGGGGGGGGTGGGTGGGAGCTGGAATTTTAATGTAATATTAGAGCTTTTCAAAGCCCCTGTGCATATCTCAATCCCCAACTTCTCCTATTTGCTTGTTTGTAACATAAGCCACCATCTCAGGAAGCCAGGAAGTTAAGCAATTGTCTGTAATTGTTTTTGACAAACACCTTTGGGCAAGAGGTTTTTTGCATTAGTAAGTTCTGAATCAGGTCAAATAAAGATGACCTTGAAGATGGGCTGTTTCAGAGACCACCACATAGGTCAAATAATGAAAATTCACTGGGAACAAGGCTTTGAAAGAACACCAGCCCTGTCCTACTTACTCTGGTAGCTACCAGGCTGCTGCTTTTCACTGCAAATTCAGCCTGTTGGTTTTCAAAGCTATTGTAGAACTGGAGAATGGGAGATGGGGTAAAACAAAATACCACAAAGCTTGGTGGGTGTTTTTCCCTCCCTCCAAGTTTTATCTGTTTTCATTGAAGGAACAAAAACAATAACAACAAACACCAAAACCTCCCTGCACTGCTGCAGAACTGTGGCATTTTCAGAGTTGTGAAAAAGTTGACTCTGACCGCTTTTGCTAGTTTTCTCTTTATGGTTTTGGAGGATAGAATTTTTGGATGTCTTGGCTGTCTCATTTTCACTGACATCATTCAAAAATGTCATTTTACCTTTTTTTTTCTTTTTTTCCTATTTGGTTGGTTTTGCCAGAGCCTGGTCTTAGAGTGAATTTTTAAAAAGAATCAGACATGGAATTTATTAATTCTCTTGTTTTCATTTTTCCAGTTAATTAATTTCAATCTTATTAATTCTTTTTTCCTTTAGTAAGGTCCATTTTATTTTCCTCTTTTTACTTCATGAAATGAATTTCTAGTTCATTTATTTTTATTCTTTTTCGTTCCGTAGTGCACAATATTAAAATTATGTATAATCCTCTGAGAAATACCATGGAGTCTCATAAGTCTCAATACACAGTGTTATCATAATTATTTTCTAGCCTGTAGTTGCAGTGTGATTTTGTTTTTGACTTAAGCTTTATTTATGAGGGGATTTTTAATTTTCTGAGTGAGTTTTATTTATTATTTTGCAGCCCATTCCCTATTTCATTGCACTGCAATATTTAAACATGTCAGGCAAACCTCCTTTTCTGGAATTCATTTTTTTTTCTTTGTAACTCACAAGATCATTAATTTTAAAAATATTCTATAAACATTTAAAACTAATGTATTCACAGGATATTATTTTCTCTCTTACATCTATCATGACCAAATATATTATTCATTATCTCTATTCCTTATTTGGTCTACTAAAGACTGAAAATTATTTAAATCAGCATTATTGATCTAAACAAAAATTAATCTATGTATATAGTAGACACATCAAAATATATATGTACATTGTTTTTTTGCATGACCATCTCAGGATCAAGATGAATATTTCTGTGATGGCAAGAAGTTCCCTGTGCCCTTTTCAAGCCAACCCCACCCTTCCAACACCAGTCCCAGAGAGCAACTCTTTCATGTTCTGTTATTATATTTGCCTCTGTAGAATTTCACATAAAGATAATCACACAGGTTGTATTCTTTTGTGTCTGGCGTGTTTGGCATGATATTTTGAGATCCATCCAGATAACTGGTAGTGTCGCTCATCTGTCCCTCTTTGTTGCTGAGTCATGCTTCATTGTATGGATATACCACAATGTACATACCCACTTGTCAGTTGATGGGCATTTGGACTGTTTCCAATTCAGGCTATTAGGCTTCATATGGCTATGAATATTTGTGTACCATCTTTGTGTGACCTATGGTTTCATTTCTCTGGGTTGTATTCTAAGTGTATTTTTAGCTTGATTAGGAACAGTCAAATTTTTCCCCACAGTGGCTGCACATTTTCCATTCTCGCCAGCAGCATAGACGTTTCCATGGTTCATATGGTTACTGAGGTTCTGTGTTTCAAATCTTGTCCTTTAAAGAAGCACATGTATCATGGTATCTGTCTCAATGCATTTTTAATTTACATTTCCCAGGTCATAAACAAGGTTTTCTTATTTTTCACTTTGTATATCTACTTATGTGTAATCATCTGCTTCAATCTTTGCCCATTTAAAAAAATAAGTTATGTTGGGAATATAGCTCAGTTGGTAGAGTATTTGCCTTGCATGCACAAGGCCCTGGGTTCAATCCCCAGCACCTTAAAAAAAATTTGTTTCCCTTCTAATTGATTTGAGAGTTCATATTATATTCTTGAAGCAAGTCCCTTGTCTGATATAGGTTTTGCTTACTCTAGCTGTCTAAGTCTTAAAATCAGATAGACTGCTTTCATTTTATTCTTTTCCAAAAAAACCTTTTAAACCAATTCTGTTTCTTGGTCCTCATATATACTTGTCATCCAGTTAATTAGATGTCTTCTGATTCCTTTCATCAGCATTTTACATTTTGCATAATACAAGTCCTGTGTGTTTTGTTAGATTTATACCTAAGTATTTCACTTGTTTTGAACAATCACAAGTGGCATTCTATTTTAAATTTTGATGTCCAAGTGTTCATTGATAGTATATAGAAATATAATAGATTTAAAAAAATGTTTAGATTCTATCCTGTGATCTTGCTGAGCTCATTAGTTCCAGGATATTTTTGCAGATTGCTTGGGATTGTCTACATAAATAACCATGTCATCTGCAATTAGAGTCTGTTATCTCTCTAATTTATTACTACTACTACACTCAGTATACCTAAGTATTACTCCAGCCCTAAGTTGAGTAAGAGCAATGAAGCAAACATCCTGGGATATCCCAGTCTTAGGGGGAAATCACTCAGTGTTTCACCGTTAAGTATAATATTCCCAACAGGGTTTTCACACAAGGCACTTCATCGAGTTGGGGAAGTTCCCATCTTTTCCTATTTTGCTGTAAGTTTTTATTAAGAATGGATGTTGAATTTTGTCAAATCCTTTCCCTGCCTCACATGATCATGGATTTTTTTCTTTAACCTGTTAATATGGTGGATTACTTTGATTGATTTTTGATTATTGAATCAGCCTTGCATCTCTGAAATAAACCCCACTTGGTCTCAGAGTATAATCCTTTTAATACATTGCTAAATTCTCTTTGCAAATACATTTTGAGGAATTTTACATCTGTATTGATGAGCAATATTAGTCTGTAGTTTTATTTTTTGTACTGGCTCTGTTTGGTTTTAGTAGAAGAGCAATACTACCTTCATAAATCATATTCACAATATATCCTTTTGTTCTGTTTTCTGGAAGAGATTGTGTTGAACTGGGCTTAATTCTTCTTTAAGTGTTTGATAAAATTTTCTGGTGAAATTTTATGAGCTTGGAGATTTCTTTGTGGGCAGTTTTTGAATTATAAATTTAATTTCCTGTAAGGGACACATTCAAATTATCTATTAAATACTGGGTTAGCTGTATTAGTTTGTACTTTTCAAGGAATTTCATCCATTTTATCTAAGTATTTCAGTTTGTGTGATTGTGGTTTTTGGTGGGGTTTGCCTCTTATCCTTCTGATGTCGGCAGTCTGGGGTGATTGTCCTGTCTTATTGCTGGTATTGGTAAACGTATCTTCCCTTTATCTATGTGTTGCCAACAAAACTAACTTTTCAACTTAATCGATCTTTTCAAAAACGAGTTCTTTGTTTCATTACTTTGCTCTATTTTTTTAAAATTTCATTGATTTGTTCTTATATATTTATTATTTCCTTTATCTTCCATGCTTTGGATTTATTCTGCTTATGCTTTTCTAGGGGTGTGTGTGTGTGTGTGTGTGTGTGTGTGTGTGTGGGGATGGAACATGGGGCTTCATGCATGGTAGACCAGCAGTCTGCCACTGAGCTACGTCCCCAGCCCTTACCTTTCTAGATTCTTGAGCTCAGAGGTTGGCTTCTTTATTTGAGACTGCTCCTTTTTTTTTTTTAAATGTATGCATTTAATGTTATAAATTTCCTTTCTGGCATTTCTCTGACTGTGGCCCACAAAGCTTGATATGGTGTGTTTTCACTTTGATTTGGTGTATGTTTTTATTCCCTTTGAGACTTCCTCTCTGACCCATGGATTATTTAGAAGCTGTTAAGTGTTCTCTTTAGTTTCCTTATGCTGGGAGATTTCCTGTTGCCTTTCTGTTATCGATTTCTACTTTGATTCCATGTGGTTGAAGGACACACTCTGTATTATTCCAATTCTTTTAAATCCACTGATGCTTTTTTATTAACCTGAAACATGGTCTACCTTGGTATTTGTTCTCTGGTACTTGCTTTGGTCTATTTTCTCTGTGTTGTTCAAGTTGGATAAGCTCTATGGTTGTACCTTCCAGTTCATGGTTTCATTCCTCTTTCCTCCTCATTCTGTTCTTGAGTCTGCCCATTGAGTCCTTTATTTTGGTTACTGTATTTTTCATTTCTAATGTTTCCATTTAAATGACTGATGTTTTTCATTAAAGTCTGGATATTTGGGGTATTGTATTGTGAGACTATGCTAGTCAGCTTTTTGTTGCTATGACAAAACACCTGAGAAAACTTAAAAGAGGAAAGATTTGTTTTGGTTCATGGTTTCAGAGGTTTCAGTCCATGGTCCACTGGCTCCATTGCTTTGGGGCCTGAGTTGAGGCAGATAATATTACATGGTGGAAGAACAAGGCAGAGGAGGCTACTCAGCTCATGGTAGCAAGGATGGAGAGCGGGAGAGAGAGAGAGAGAGAGAGAAAGAGAGAAAGAGGGTGGGGGGAGAGAGAGACACTGGGGACAAGATATAGTCCCCAAGAATGTGTCCCCAAGGACCATTCCCTTCAACTAGGTCCCATTTTCACAGTTTCCACCACCTTCCACTAGCCCATTTGTCCATTCAGCTATGGATTCATCAATGGATTAATCCAGTGATGAGGACAGAGCCCTCATGATCCAGTCACTTCTCAGAAGTTCCACCTTTGACCATTACTGCCCTGGGAACCAAGCACGTGACCTTGGGGACATTCCAGATACAAACCATGACAAAGACTATGGATGTTATTCAAGCTTTCTGTTTTACCTGGCTGACTCTGACACTACCTGGATACTGCCAGGAGGTAGTAATCTAAGTTTCCATTCAGCTAGGGACACCCAAAATGGGTGCTCTTCGTTATTGTTGGCCTAGAGGGTCCTTCTAGCTTCCCACCAGGCCTCCACTACCACCATCCTGTCTCAGAGGGCTTGGAGTATCTTGCTGCCATCCCCTATGTGGCCTCCTTTGATACTATAGGAAGGATGGCCTTAGTATTGCTGGGATGTGGTGAAAACCCCCACTCTTCAATCAGTGTCCTTGGACACCATCCTAGCATGAAAGGGTACCTCTTCACTGCCTGGTGAGGGTGAAAGTCCAGGCTCCCCACATGGTCTCCACTGATACTATAGAGGGGTGGTCCTTTGCTACTTCTTGTCCTGTGGTATGGAATGCTCTAAAAAATTATGATAGACTATATACTGTAAGCAAAAAATATTTATTTCTCCAGTCCTGGAGACTGAAAACCTGAGATCAGGGTAACTGCATGGTCATGTTCTTGGTGAGGTCTCCCCTCTTTAGGTTTCCCAATGGCCATCTCTTTGTTGTATCCTCATGTATTGGAGAAAGGAAAAAGGGACAAAAGCAAGCTCTTTCATGTGTCTTTTTACAAGGGTACTGACCTATTCCTGAGGGCATCCCTCTCATGACCTGATTGCCTCCCAAAGGTCCACCTTCTTTAAAAGGTCAAATAATACCATTGAGCATTATAATTTCAACATATGAACTCTGTGGGGACATGGATATTCAGGCCATAACATTCTGTTTCTGAGCCCCCCAAAATTCATGTCTTTCTTGTGTGCAATATACATTCATTCCATTCTAACAACCCCCAAAGTCTGAACTCCTTCCAACATCAACTCTAAAGTCTAAAGTCCCACGTCTCACCTAAAAGAGACACAGGAGAGATTCAGAGTACAATTAATCCAGAAGTAAAATTCTTCCCCATTTGTGAACCTGTGAAATGGAATGAGTTCTGTTTCTAAATTATAATAATGAGACAGCACGAAATGGACATTCCCACTTAAAAATTGAGAAGTAGGAAAGAAGAAAGGGGAAACAAGTCTGAAACCTGTAAAGACAATGTTGAGTCCAGAACAAACTGTGCCTTCTTTACCCACCCAGAAGGCAAAGGTCTTGCCACAGCCCAGAGAGGCATTGCTCACGTGTGGCTACCTGGCAGCCCTACCTATGCCACAGCTCTGCTGGGTGTAGGTTTTGTTCCCAGGGTTTCACCAGGAAGTCCCAATCCCATGACTTCTGTTGGAGATTCTACCCTGTTGATGGTCTATGGATTGCATTTGGGATCCTTCTTTTCTTTTCTTGAAGGACAGTACACACTGACAAACTCCCTTTACTCCATTCCATTTTCAGGGTTTTCTTAGTCCCAGATGAAAGAGATGTTATAATCCCATCTCTATTCCCAACCTCTGTTGAGATGGCTGCTGAAGGCCATGGTTCACACCCACACTAACCTCTTTATGAAATTGTTTGTCAGCCCTGTTCTTTCTATTCTCTTCCAAACATGGTTCCTCATTTTTTGCAATATGGGCAGTCCAAGAATTTTTCAAATATTCGAGTTCAGGTTCCAGTTTGCTCAACAATTCCATCTTCAATTCATTTTTCTTTTCTTGAATTTTACTGTAAGCAGTAAGGAGGAAGCATACCACTTCTTCAACACTTTGCTTAAATACATCTTCAGTTAAATATCCAATGGCATTACTCAGAAGTTCTACCTTCTATAAAAATTGGGTTTTAACAATAATTATTTTCTCTCCATCATCCGATAACATTTCCTTATTTCCACTTGGGGCCTCATCAGAATCACCTTTCACACCCATATTTCTACCAAAATCCTGCATGTGATTATTCATGTCATTTCTAAGATAGAAGTTCTCACTATAGCTCTCCTCTTTCTTAGCCCTCATCAGAATTGCCTTCAAAAATCCCTTCACAACAATGTCAGCTTTTTCTAGCTTGCACCTCTAACTGTATCCAGCTTCTACCTATTGACTGGTTTTAAAGCCAATTAAAGACTTGAAAGCCCGAGAGACAGTGGAGTGGGTTCCAGTCCACATCTGAAAGCCTAAGAATTGCAAATTCCAAGGGAAGAAGATTGATGTCCCAGTTCATGCGGTCAGAACTGAAATTCAGCCTTCCTCCAACTTTTTCTTCCATTTTAGGCCCTCAACAGATTGAACAGTGCTAACTCCCACTGGGTAGGGTCACCTACTTTATTTAGTCTGTCAATCACATGTTGATCTCTTTTGGAAACTTCACAAACACACCCAGAAATAATATTTAACCAGCTATCTGGGCAGCCCATGAACCACTCAAGTTGACATGAAATTGACCATCAATTTCTATTGGTGTTCCCAGGTTGCCACCTGCTCCAGCACCTAGGCAGGGATATAAGAGGCAAAAAGAAAACTAAGAGGACTCTACTGCTAGGTTGTTATTTTGAGCCCAAGTTTCCTTGCCAGTCTGGCATATTTCAGAGTTCTTTAAAAAATTATAAATAGGAGTTTTCGCTGCACTTAGTGGGAGAGAGAGGGAACAACTACATCCACACTATTTTCTCAGAAGTGGAAGTCCATACTATTGATTTTTTGTATATTGGCCTTGAATATGCAAATTTGCTACCCTTTCATTAAATTTTTAAATTTAAATTAAATTTTTATTAGTCTTCATTAAGTATATGATTCAGACATCCACAAAGTAAGGGAGTTTTACTTCTTCCTTCCCAATTGCTGTGTTTTTTAAAAATTTTGTTTTCTTGCCCTAGCTAGAATCGCTAGCACAGTGCAGTGGTGAGAGGAGTCACGCTTGCCTTGGTATTTGATGTTAGTGGAAAGCACTCCCTTTTACCACGACATATAATATTAACTGTGGATTTTCTATAGATTTTTTTTATTAGCTGCTATTTCCAGGTTGCTGAGAGTATTTATCATGGATGGATGTTGAATTTTGTCAAGGGCATTTTCTGCATTATTTGAGATTGTCTTATAAGGTTTTTCTTACCACTCTAGCTAGAGTTTTATTAACTTTATTGCTCTTCTAAAAGAACTTTTTGTTACATTTATTTCCTCTATCATTTTTATTTTTCAATTTCATTAAGTTCCATTGTGACCATTATAATTTCCTTTCTTCTGTGTACTTTGTATTTTACTTGCTCTTCTTTCTCATTTCTTAAGATGACAGATTAGATACTGATTGAGACCTCTCTTCTTTCCTGATAGGTGTTTAATGCTAGAAATTTCTCTCTAGGTATTGCTTGAGTTGCATCCAGAAATTTTAATATGTTGTGTTTTTATTTTCAGTCACTTCAGAATATTTTGCCATTTCTTTTTTGACTGGTGGGTTATTTAGAAGTATGTTATTTAATTTCTAAATATCTTTCTGTTATTGTCCCTAAATTATTGACAATGTGATCAGAGCGCATACTTTGTACAACTTGAATTATTTAAAATTGAGATGTCTTTTATGACCCAGAATATGATGTATCTTAATAAATCCCCCATGCACACTTAAAAAGAATGTATAGTCTCATGTTGGGTAGTGTGCTATATAAAGGGCATAGAGGCCACATTGGTCAATACTGCTCTATGTTCTTACTGATTTAGAACTAATTTAATTGATTAGTTCTGTCAATTGAGAGAGGGGGACTAATTTTTTTTTTTTTTGCGGTGCTGGGGATCGAACTCAAGGCCTCGTGCTTGCAAGGCAAACACTCTACCAACTGAGCTATATCCCCAGCCCGAGGGGTGCTAATATTTTCAACTTCAGCTGTTGGTTTGTTACATACCTTCTTGCAATCTTATCCGTTTTTGCTTCATATAGTTTGAAGGCACATAAACTTAGGATTATTGCATCCTGATAAATTAACCCCTTTATTATTATAAAACTCCTCTCTTTATCTCTGGATATATTCTTTACTCTAAAACACATTTTGTCTAATATTAATTCACATATCCCAGCTTTCTTTTGACTAATATTAGCATGGTATATTGCTTTTTAAATTTTAATTTGATTATTTTTGTGGGCTTATTAGTTATATCTCTTTCACCGAAGTGATTATTTCAGGCTTATAGTATACATTTTTAAGTATTAAAGAAAGGAAGTGATAATATAATCTGTATCACTAATCACTAATATCAAATATTAAATATAATATGTTAAATATAATCACCAAATGTAGGGAATTCGGGAAGGGAAGTTCTGATTCTCTACAACCAATCACTAATAATCATGGTTTTTTAGAATTTTAGTCAAAAGTCTTTCCTTTTAGTGTTTCACATCACAATTGTTTGCTTTGTGTATTGTGGCGCCATGTGATTTAGTACCTAAAGTTAATTTGTCATCATAAATAAAATTTTACTTTTATAGAAATAATTTACTCCTATTTTCCCATTAAAATTTCTGATTTGCATTCAGATTTCATATTTATATAGTTCTTAAGCTCCTTTTGCAGATGAACAGTTTCCTTATATTCTTTTGTCCACCTCTTTGTTTCAAACATCATCTTTTTGTTTCAAGTAGAATTTGTGTTTGTACTCAGCGTGGTAGTCCTCTTCTTTTAGGAGAGGAGTTTGATCTTTTTATATTTATTGTGATGACTCACATCTTTCTTCTTAATCCTGTCATTTTATTTTAGGTCCTTTCTTATTTTTTTTCTATTCTTTGGTTACATTGTTCACATTTTCTGCTTTTTTTTTCTATTCTTTCAGAAGTTACAGGTATCTTATTTTGGTTGACTCTAAAAAATTAAAACCTCATTAATCTTTGCCTCATTTCCTGTATGTTTGCCATTTAAAAATGTCATCAGGATGTGTCTGGAGGTCAGGGTTTTTAAAAAAAAATTAATTTTACCTGCTCTTCATGAGTGCTTTTCCGTCAAACTGACACTGCCAATTTTAGACTTCAATGTTTTTGCTCATCTTCTTTCATCTCCCTATGCTTCCCTCTGAATTCTGGGAGATTTTCTTTTTTTGAACAGACAATTTAAATTATTTATTCCATTTTCTTCAATTTTTAATATGTTCCTCACTGCCTCCACCACATTTAAAATTCTGTAATCACGCTTTTCATCTTAAAGTAAAATGATCTTATCTCACATGATTACCCTTTCAAAAATGCAATATGTTCTCTAATTTCATGGAAAATATAAATTTGATGTTTAAATTTTTCCTTCTGTTTCTTGGAGTAAGTCTGTTTCATGGGGAACATTTTTTTCCCCTGATTTTACATCTGATTTTGTTCCTTCTTTTGTACTGGTGAAATTAAAATTTTGTCTGATGGTTGTTCTTATTTTACTTATCCTTTGGAAGCAAGCTGGATTTTCAGATGAAGTCTGTCAGAGAAGGAGAAAGTTTAGATCTTTTAATTTCAGATATAGAAAAGGAGAGAGATTTTGTGTATCTGTAGGTTGCATTGTCCATTCAGGGCATTTCAGGTACTCTGTGGTGTAGATTGTGACCACTGGTCAGGAAGGTGTTTGTCAGGGAGGCTTGGTTCATGGGAATGTGACCCTTCACCCTGGGGAAACATATTCAGACATGGTTCCCTGTGCAAATTTTGGGTTTGAGATTAGCTCACTTTCCATTGCCTTTTAGCTCCCAGTCAATGCCAGTACCTGATCCTAAGCACCAGGATGAGGTCTGAGTTCCAGGTACTAGTGGGATTGGAAAATGCCTCTACCCTCTCTATGGGTCCCACAGAGCAGAGACATTCAGGGTGCCATCGAGCATGGTTTGCTTTGTTATTTGAGTTAATGAGGATGCTGGATCCCTTTCTAACCAGCCTGATGATGTGTCTCCACTTAGTATGTCCTCCATTAGTGCATCTCAAGCAAATGCTGTTGCCAAGTCCTCTGAGTATGGTCTGTACCCATTTCTGAGATCTTTGGATTTGTCCTTCTTGACCTCCACATGGGACTTCACAGCCATGATCTGCTCAGAGTCCGAGGTTTTCAAGCTTGTTGCTGTTTGTTTCTTAGGTGGGTCTTTGCCCCATCCATCCATCCATCCATCCACCCATCTGATATTTATTGACAGTGACCATGTGCCACACACTGTTCTGGATGCTGGAGACCGAATGGTGGTGGATGGAGGCAGCTGCAGAGCCTGAGTTCTAGGGCAGGGTTCAGGACATGGTGTGAGCATTTTCTCCTCCTCAGACTGGGCTCATTTATATCATGTTCCTCCAATATGTCCTTGAGTTCCAGCACAGACACCGTTATTTTGAATCCTGAGTTTGATGCGATTGATAGTAGATTCAAACCATGATCATGAAAGAGAAGAAGAATCCTAGAAAAAGAAAACAGAAAAAAATATAGAAGAAAGAAGAAAGAGGAGAGAAGAGCAGAGCAGAGCAGAGAAAGGGGAACAGATCTCAGAGTTCACCACAGAAGCTTCCAGGAGCCTGCTTGTCTCAAATAGCTCATGTGCCCTATCAGACTAAATCAGGACTCCTGGGTTTGCAGCACAGCCTCATAAACTCTCTAAGATCCCCAGCTGCTTCCTTTCCTTTTCCTTTGTGGTGCTGGGATTAAACCCACGTGCTAGGTAAGTGCTCTCCACTGAGCTGCACCCCAGCAGATCTCCCCACTTTCTCAGATCCTATTTTAGTGCGGTGACCTCTCTATGCTTAGCATGGAATGGAACTTTTTATGCGTAACATTAGAGGAAATTTTAAAAACCAAATGCATCATTCACTACCATTTTATATTAACTGCACAATTTTGTTTTACTTTTTATTCAGCATATCATAACCATGTTCTTATTTTCATAATTTTCATTTTAATGGTGGAACAACATTCCATTTTGTCAATTCCCAAAATTGCTCAGCAGTCCCCCCGCCCATAGTCTCTTTTACGATGCAGTGTTCTGCTTCCACACTGACAGATTTCCTAAATATGATGTGATGAAGGTCTTTAAGGAGCTTTGAACTTCAAATTTATTTCATGAGTGTGAATTCCCAGAAAAAGGGCAATTAGGTCACAAAGTATTGATGTTTCAGGGCTCTTGTTAGGTATTTTAAGTTGCTTTTCAAAAGGGACCAGCAATGTGGCAATTTTCCTGAAACCTCATCAGCATTAGTTTGCTTTTTAGAATCAGTTTCATACCAATTTGATAATTTAGCAGGCCAAAGCTGGAACATATTTTATGCCTATTGATTGTTTGCCCTTGTGTGGACTCTTTCTATTTCCTTTTCAGTGAATTGTTTGGTCATGCCTTTCGCTCATTCCTTTGTCTGGCCTTGGAATGTTTGTAAGTATTTTAATGGAACTTATTCTTTCTAGATCATTCCTTTTTTTAATTTTTTTTTTTTTTTTTTTTTGTTTTTTGCCCAGGGGAGCTTAACCACTGAGCCACATCCTCAGCCCTTTTTTTTTTTTTTTTTTTTTTGAGACAGGGTCTTGCTAAGTTGCTGAGGCCAGTCTTGAATTTGCATAGATCAGTCATTCTTAACTTTGGGTCCAAGGAGGGGCACAGGGAGTCCACCAGTGCTGGAAGAGTGTATGTGCTATTTATATCTCTGTGTCCCTGGATATGTCTGTCTTTGTCACTGTGGATGGATGTGTATGTGTACATATGTGTGTCCCCATGGAAATGTGAAGAAGTTCTTAACTTTCTGTATATTCCCCCAAAGTGAAATTAAACAAAAAAAGTGGAGTTCATTCAATATAAATATTTTCCTTAGTGTATTCTTTTTCTTTTCTTTTCTTTTTATTTCTGTGTTTGTAAATGCACACATTTAATATTTTAATATGGACCTACCAACTTCTCCTTTTTGTAATTTCTTCCTTTTCCATTATCTGTTTATTATTTCCCAGGGGGGCAAATAGAGACAGTGCCTGGCTTGGTGATGGTTTGACTGGCTACTTTTCAACCTTATGGTGCAAATGTGGCATGCACTCAGTGGAAGCCAGACTTGGGATCGTGGACTTGGGACCCTTCCTGGGCTGGCAATATGCAGCACCATGCTCTGAGATTTTGCTGGGCAGCGGCAGAGAGATTAAGTTCCCAGGATGCCACTGGATCATAAGGGTAAACAGCCCCACTTGTGGGGTAGGGAAGACTGTTTTCCAAGATCTGAAACAGTAAGCTTAGTTCATGGGGCTTGTTTTAAAATTTAAAAGCATCTGTGATGGAATTTACCTCTGTTTTCTGAGTTCCTTCTTGTGTTCTGTGTTTCTAAGCTCGGATGGTAGGTAAGTTGGGTATATTAAATGCATTTCGACTTACAATAGTTTCAGCTTCTGAAGGGTTTATTGGGATGGAACTCCATTGTGTGTCAAGGAGCATCTTACTCCATTTTACTTCTACTGGGTTATCAATAATATATATGGTTTTGTTTTGTTTTGTTTTTGGTTGGTCTGTTCTAAATTCAGAACTTATTTTTAGGTATAGACTTAATTTCTCTGCTTATGTATTATCTGACTCCTTTATTGCATAGCATTTCCTTGCTTTATCATGTGATGGCTCATTTTCTATGTCAGGTTCTCTCAGGACACTACCTCTGTTTTTGTACTTCTCGTTTCATGGAGTAACAGTACTGATTTTGCTCTAGGATCACACCATCTCAGTCATTGTTCTCTAATGACTTGTTTAAATGTTTTCTATTATCATTGCTCTCTTTTTCTTCAGAATATTCTTTGCTATTCTGCCAGTTCTCTTCCAATTTATTTTAAAATACATTTTTGTCAGGTTAGGCAAGAAATCCTTTTTATATTAAAACCTAAAATTATAATATTTAGACTTTCTACTGAGAAGCATGATATGTTTTTCCATTATGCAAGTTTTCTATTATGCTCTCCTAGGAAATTATGATTTGTGTGTGTGTGTGTGTGTGTGTGTGTGTGTGTGTCTTGTTTATGTCTTAGTATTTCACTATTTGTATTTGATGGTGAATTGGATGCCATTTTAAAATTCATTTCCTGCCTTGCTATTACATTTACTTGGGGGAAGTTATTGATTTTTAAGCTATGTATCTCATTAGTTATTGAGCCTTTGTATTATTGCTAATATTAGTTCAGATGAGAACCTCAGATTTTTAAAGTTGTATAATCACATCATTTGGGGTTGAGCATTCTTTCTACCTAATAATTATTCCAATGGTTTCTTTTTCATGTCTTATTACATCAGCCTGAATTATCAGTATCATAATGAATGATAACGGTGAGATCGTGCTTATTTGTTTGGTTTTCCTTCCTAGTAGGAAAATCTCTAATGTTCTTCCATTGAATAGGTGCTGGTTTGGTTTTAAATAGATCTTTATTATGATAAGGAAGCGTGGTATTATTCCTATTTTTTAAACTGTTTCAACATCCCTGAAATGCATTGTATTTTGGCAGGCACTGGAGCGATCGTATGGCTCCTACTGCTTAATCTGTTGATCTGAAGTGGTGTATTACTAGGTACCCTTGTGCTGAACCCTCTTTGCATCACTGGGGAAGCCCTTCAAGGTCATGGTGCTTCACAGTTTCTGAATGTGCTGCTAAATACTACTTTCCAGGACTGTATTCTTAAATTATATTGAATCCTGTTTCTTTTAAAAAAACAAGTTGGTATCAGGGCTTAAAATCAGAACTGTATTTGCCTTGCAAAATGAATTAACAGATTTTTTCTTTGCCATTCTTTTTCCTATGTTAAATTCTAATTTATATAACATGAAAATGCAGTGTTCTGTAAAATTTGGATAGATTTCTCCAGAGACACCAGGGTGGGTAAAAATGTCCCTTTGGGAAGTGGGAGGATTATTCTTTAATACATTTCTCATTCTCAGATCGTTCCTTGCTTGCAGATCCAACCCACATTTCTTGTATCAACTGCATTAGTTTATAACTTTATAGACTATCATCTGTTTAATTGATCATTTCAAACAAATTTGCTATTGAAGTACGTCTACTGTCCCACCTCAATATTTTTTAATCTTTTTGATTCATTGCTGTAATCACGGCCTCATTTCTGATTTCATTTGGGCCTCTTTTCTTTTCTTGATTATATTTGCCAGAGGTTGGTCTTTTTTTATTAGAGCTGTTTCAAAGAACTAGCTCTTGGTTTTATTTATTGATTCCACTGTTTTTGTGCTTTCTAATTTGTTTATTCCTACTCCCATCTTTCTTTCCTGCCTACTGTTTTCCTTAGGGTTTGTGCATGTGGTGGGGGTGGGGTAGAGAAGACTGTTTTCCAAGATCTGAAACAGTAAACCTAGTTCATTGGGTTTGTTTTTAGTTTGTCTTAAAATGTAAAAGCATCTAAAGTGGAATTTGCCTGTTTGCCATCTGAGTAACTTCTGGTGGCTTAGAATGTTGTGAACCCACTGTCCCTTGGCCCAGGGTCTAATGTCATGTGAACTTGTAGTGGGTGTCCATGTCCCAGGGGCCATTGGGAAGTACCAGACCCAAATGTGCTCACCTTCAAGAATTCTTCAGTGCCAAAGACGCTTCCTGTCCCCAGTCTACCCTGCCCTGTGTCCCTCCACCATCTTGGGCTCCACAGGTGGCTGAGATTTTGTGTGTCCCTGTGTTTGTAAAAGGAACACTGTCTTCCAAAAAGACTCAGTGGCTACATTTTGGACCATTTCCTTGTTCATAAAAACAGTTTCAAACACCTGGAGAATTAGAATTCAGGGGAGTCTGTAAGCGTGGATAGGAAATAAAACTATATCATTATTTTCTTTAATCTCTTAATCAGAATTTAGCATTTTCTTCCAGTTTGAATGTAGGTAACAAGCCACAGTCACACCATAGCAATGCCACCATGTGACACCCATAAAATTCACAGATGTTTTCCTATCACAACTTAGTTGCTGTAGATATCAAAGTACCACCTAGGTCCATCACTATTTCAAAATCGCCTTAGTTATTGCACCTGCTAAAGCTCTTTATTTAATTCATTAATAAAGGAGCATATCTATTATTATCCTGTATATTTTTTCTTTCAATATGTTGAAAAATATATTTCAATGTAATTGATTGAGTTCTTTTTAATTCTGTAAAATGTCTTCATCAAAAACAGAAATGCACTTAGATATATATGTATTGTTTCTATTTTAAAAAATATTCCAGCTGGGCACAGTGGCTAGCACATGCCTGTAATCCCACTGGTTTGGGAGGCTGAGGCAGGAGGATCGCAGGTTCAAAGCCAGCCTCAGCAACTTGATGAGGCCTTGAGCAACTTAGCAAGACCCTGTCTCAAAAAGAAAGGGGGAGGGGCTGGGGGTGTGGCTCCATGGTTAAACACCACTGGGCTCAATCCCTGGTACCAAAAAAATTTAAAAATTTAAAAACATCCTAAAAAGAAGTCTGCCAAAGAGGTCCATGGCCTCCAAAAGGTCAGGCTCTAATGTATGGTTGTACCTGGGCCTCTGTGGAATGTCAGGAAGGTGCTAAGACCTTTGTTATTTTTTCAAAGATATCTAGGACCCAGAGGTGGGTGGCAGTGGTAGGAAGTTCTTCCTGAATCAGGTGTTTGGATACAATCATGGGGTTGGGGGCCTGGTCAGCAGCATGTATGTGCTTAGCATGCAGGAGACCCTGAGTTCCATCCCCGGCACCAGAACAAAATAATAACAAGTGCATAAACACACCATGTTCTTTCTATCCCTTCTTTCTTTTGTAGAGCAGTGTCTGCTGTGAGCCTGGCTCGGCAGTGGTCCCTCCTCTCTCGGAGCCAGCTGGACCATAGGGAGCTGTCTGAGCATCCCCCATTCCCACTCCTGCCTCCACCCAGTCTTTCAGATCAGGTCAGATTTTTAACAATAAAGAGTGGTCACTTTAATTTCCAGTTGGCCTCTTCTCCCTGTTATATAGGCAGAATGAGGTGTCCTCTTATTTCTTTTCTTTTCTTTTGGGTACCAGGGACTGAACTTAGGGGCACTCCACCACTGAGCCACATCCCCAGCCCTATTTTGTATTTTATTTAGAGACAGGGTCTCACTGAGTTGCTTAGCACCTCGTTTTTGCTGAGGCTGGCTTTGAACTCGAGATCCTCCTGCTTCAGCCTCTTGAGCTTCTGGGATTACAAGAATGTGCCACCATGCCTGGCTTCTTATTTCTGCACCTTCTGTGACTGAGGCAGGGGAGTCGTGTTGCAGTCAGTGAGGATGTGGGGATTTTCCTGTTGGGAAGTGGGCTTCTGAAAGATTTGCTTCCCGTCCCTGTGGTTCCATATGGTTTGCAAAAGTCGGTCACCGCTGTCATCCCACGTGGTGGACCCTTTGAGGAATGAGTCTCCATTCTACAGAGGGGGAAACTGAGGCTCTGAGCTGTTAGGACAACAAACCCCTCTAGTTTACAGAAGAGCTCGGAGTCCAGCTGCCTCCTCTGACTCCCAGTTAATTGCTTTGCCTACTTTGCTACTCTGCTTTCTGTAAATGTTAATTTTCTCTAATTACACATGTAACACTATGATTGTGGGAATTTTTCTTCATTTTCAATATTACACTATTCTTATTTTAAATGGGACACCCAGATATGCTTGAGGCTTTAGGTAATGGAGATGACATCCACCAATCTTCTGCTTTAACCTGGTAGGGCTCCTCTGAGCTCCAGGGAAAATCGGAAAATCTGGAAAATTCTCCCCTTGATCTATCTTTGTTCATAGTCAACCCTTCTAGCACCACGACTTTTCTTTAAGTGAAGGAAAAAAACAAAGTCCAATCCATTATCCCTCTTCACGCATTTGTTCAACGATTGTGCCGGACACGCCACCTGTCACAAGATATTCGTCGCAGAAAAATTAGAAAATACAAACAAGACAACTTAGCTATTCACCAACACTAAGATGGGTAGATGAACTGCAGGACAGATATAAAATGTACTATTATGCAACATCAAGCATGCACCAACTATGGCTGCATGCAACTGGGTGCATTGCAAAAATACATACAGTATGATTCTATTTATATGCATTTTAAAAAGAGGCAAAACTAAAATACATATACGTATATAATGAATGAATGGAGATTGAACCCAGGGGTACTTCGCCACTGAGTCACATCCCCAGCCCTTTTATTTCTTATTCTGGGACAGGGTCTTGATGAATTCCTTAGGGCCTCACTAAGTTGCTGAGCCTGGCCTCAAACTTTACATCCTCCTTCCTCAGCCTCCTGAGTCACTGGGATTACACTCGTGTGCCGTCAAGGCCAGCTAAACTGTTCTTTCGGGATGCCTACTTAGGCAGTAAAACTGTGAAAACTATAAACAAAGAGATGATGGGCATGAAGCTGCCTTTCGCAGGGAGGGAAATGGTTCTGGCCAGAGGCTTGTAAGGGAACAAAAATGAAGGTGGTCACATAGACGCTAATCTTATCATCACTTGTTAAGCTTCACCTGGATGTTTCCACTCTGTAGTATGTGGGTTTTATTTCATAAAAAAAAAAGAAAGATTAATTGGGTGTGGTGGTGCATGCCTGTAATCCCAGCAACTCAGGAGGCTGAGGCAGGAGGATTGCAAGTTCAAGGTCAGCCTCAGCAACTTAGTAAGATTCTATTTCAAAATTAAAAAGAAAAAGAGGACTGGGGGTAGAGCTGAGTGGTAAAGTGCCCCTGGTTTCAGCCCTAAGTACCTCCACCCCAAAAGCATGAAAAATTCAAATATAAAAAAGGGGAAATCCTCAAAATACTGCCCCAACTGTGAATATTTTGAGTATAATCTCCCAACCCTCCTTTTCTGTGGATTTCTTGTTTATACTAACCAAAGGGAGAGCTCCCTTTAATAAAATTTTGGTTTTTTGATTGTGTTCCCATATCAAAGATTGCTCCTCCCTAGGGGCGCTTTCACCAGCCTTGTGTGGTTCCTGGGACAGGAGCCCACCCAGTAAAGGACAGCAGAGGGACATCCAGGGAGCTCATTTTGAAATTCCAGTAAGAGTCAGCGTATCCTCTGTTTTATAAAGCGACGACCACCGCAGGCCACCACCCCATTTCACACGTGGGAAGGAACAGGACCAGAGAAGACAGAGAAGCCCCTCCATGGCCGGACTGGCACCCGCTGTCCCCGCCCTGAGTGCCACACCCCAGCCCGCTTTCTGGCCCCGATCCAGAACGCCTGCCCCGAGCCCCGCACCTGGGCGAGAGTCCCTGCCCCGCCCCCAGCCAGCCCCTGGCGGGGAGTCCAGTGGCTTCCCCAGCCCAGCGAGCGGGAGGCCATCGCTCAGGGGAGCCAGGGGACGCTGCTGCGGCTCCGACGACTTATTGCACCATCGCTCACAACCTGTCAAGCCTTATTGCTCCAACATCCCCTAAATGACAAAGTTGGATTCATTAAGTGTAAATTCAATCAAACTTGAGAGAGACAGAGAAAATAAAAGTGACTCGGAATAAGAGAAATGGAAGCCTGGTAAGCGGCTGTTGCTCTTCGCAGGAGAAGGGACCCAGGCCCCCTCTGCACCGCTGTCCGTGCAGGGAAGCAGCACCTCTGGGGTCAAGGGCGACCTGGGTCCAGTCCAGGTTCGGCCGTGCTGGCTGTGGACCTCAGCACGTCACATCACCTCTTAAGCCTCAGTTTGCTCATCTGTAGATGGGGTCAGCGTCCACCACACGGAGTTGCACTGAGGATAAGAGGAAATAATGGCAGGTCTGAGTGTAGCAGAACTTCCTTGCTGCTGAGGCCACAGAGTGCACAGAGGAAGGAATGTGCCCGAATAAAGGGGCTCCAGGCGATGTGAAGATGTGAAGATGAAGAAGGAGTGAAGGCATGGATTGCAGGACCCAGAGTTGAAATCACACTTAGATGGGGTTCTCAGAACCAGGATGGGATGCCTTTTATATCCTGCTCTGTGTGTGTGTGTGTGTGTGTGTGTGTGTTACACCATTAAAAAGAAAAACAATATTTACCTGTACTATGGCAGATATATACTAGCTTTAATTATTTTCTTATCTACCCACTAAATTGATTTCCTGACTGACCAATGAGACCTTGGCCAAGGTCACACAGCAAGCCAGAGGAGAAACTAGGGCAAGAAGCAGACCTCAGACCTCCTGGCCTCTGGTCCTCCCAGGATGCTTTCTGTTGCCTCTCCCTGTCTGTGGCCAGTCTAGACTAGGGGTGAATATCACCTAGAAGGTGAGCAGGTGCAGGTGTGGGGGTCGGAACCCCAGGCTGCAGCAAACTCAGGGGAAAGGTCTCACTTAGTGTTTGCACTTAGTAGGAGCTTAGTAAATAGCTGAGTGAAGGAAGACATTCAGACACCATCCCCATCCTGGCACTGTCTTGTTGTGGGTCCCTGGAAGTGGCACCTGTGTTCTCTGAGCTTTACTTTGACCTTCATAGGTTTGTGGACGGGGATGAGAGGTTGAGGTTCCCTATACCTATGGGAAGGGTTCATAGGCGGTTCCTTCTGGCATCCCATGGGCTGCCTTGAAGTGCTGCCACCTACTGGTGACTCCCTCTCATTACACCTCATCGCTCGCTAAGGGTTCTGGGTTGTTTAATAACAACTCAAATACAAGTCCAAAGCCCAAACACAGGTTAGGAAAGTTCTCTGGGTCCTCAGAACAATTCTGTGGGAAAAGAAGGTACCCTTATATGATTCTTACATGTGAGGAACTTGAGGGCCAGAAAGGTTAAGTGACTCACTCAAGGACACACAGGATTTTCACAGGGATGTCCTTGCTCCAGGTACAGGGCTCAGTCTGCTCATTCCAAGTAACAGATTCCAGCAGGCTGGACCGCTAAAGGCTAACAGAAAAGAGCCAGGATGTGGATCTCAGCCTGATCAGAAGGGAGGAGTTCGGGACAGGTTGTCTGGCTGGTGTCAAAACGTACTCAGAGGTGTAGCACCTTCCATGCTGGTTAGGTTGCTCTGGGCTCCCCAGGAAACTGGGGTAAAAAACAGTGATTTCAGAGTGATATTATCTGGCTCCATTCTGCATGGGGTGTTTCGGGGAGGTAACAATTTCTAGGTCAATTTGGTCCATGCAGACAGCTGAACTATCCTGCTTCCACCCGGGCAGGAGCTGATTTGTGTTTTCTTTCACAAAACAATAAGCAAATCAGGGGTAGGCTGGGTTTGTGGCTGAGAGGCTGGGTCTAGTTCTGTTCTAGCCATGTGACTTGGGCACATCACTTAAACTGCCTGTAAAATGGGGATTCCCATTTTCTTCACCTGAAAATGAGCATATCCATCTTCTTGGCTGCTGGATGAATTAAAGGAATGGATCTACATAAAGCATTAGACGGTGGCTGGAACGTGGCAGGCGCTTTGGAAACACTCGTATCGGCGTGGAGGGAGAAGTGTTTGAATTATACCAACCTGGATTAAAGTACTATGTTGGTCATTGATTTAATTTGCAACCTTGGGCAACCCTTCCGGGCCTTCCCAACCCAGGTGGCTGGACCACTCTGCTGGGCTGTCCTCTGGCTCCCGTTACTGCTGCTTGGTGACTGCGTCACTTTGGCTCATGTTCATTGTCAGTGGGCTTGGCTGGTGGGACACATCTGCTCCCTTGGTTAGAATGGCCCTCTCCGCCCCTTGGAACTATTTTGTGCAGCAAGGTCAAGTGAGCAGGGCAACAGATCAATTTCAACAGAAGCGCTGAGGCAGATACCCTTGAACTCCAGTGACTGAAAATAGCCTTGTCATCGTCCTCCTTACCCAGACGCCCAGAATCTGAGTTCTCCTAGCCTGTCATTGCTGATTCACAAACTGTCCTCCTTGTGAAAACTAACCAGAATGAAACCTTTGAATGGAAATGGTTGGAGTGCGGCCTGCCTGGACTCCGAGCTGCGTCGGCCTCCTCCCTGTTCCTGGGATGGCTAGAGAGGGTGATGCCTTCTGAGGGAAATGAGTATCTTATTCACTAATATTGAAAGACTAGCCCAGTCATCTTAATAATGACCCTGGCTGCTCTGGGAGTAGCCAAGCATGACACAGCCCCTTTATGAAATGTGTTAAAGTTCAGCCGGGCGTGGTGGCGCACGCCTGTAATCCGAGCAACTCGGGAGGCTGCAAGTTCAAAGCCAGCCTCAGCAACTTAGCGAGGCCCTAAGCAACTCAGTGAGACCCTATCTCTAAATAAAATACAAAATAGGGCTGGGGATGTGGCTCAGTGGCCGAGTGTCCCTGAGTTCAATCCCTGGTTCCAAAAAAAAAAAAGAAATGTATTAAAGTTCGACCTTGGACACTAGGGAGGAATAATTGCTTAAGGAGGGTGGGGTCTCACAAGGGATCAAGTGCAGACTTCCTGTGTGTCTCCCTGGCACTAGGTGCTTTGGATGCAATAATTCATGTCCCCAGTTACCCTGTATGGTTGATGTTTTGGTGCCAATTTCTAAAACTTAGAATTTTTTGAGATGGAGTTCATAGGCCATCAATTCACCTTTTTAAGTGTACAACTAAGTGGGTTTTGATGTAGCCGACAGGTGTGCGGCCATCACTACCGTATGATTCTAGAACATTTTCATCACCCCATCAAGAAACCCCTGATCCACTAAGTTGCACCCGATCACCACTTTCCCAGCCCCTGGCAAGTCCTCATCTGCTTCCTGTCTATATAGATCAATCAAATCTAGACCGACATTTCCCACAAATGGACCTGCACATGTGGTCTCCTGCGACTGGATTCCTTCACATAGTCTAATGTCCTCCAGGTGCGTCCACATGGTAGCAGGTGTCAGTCAGCACCTGATGTCAGTCCATTTTATGGCTGAATGATATTTCAATAAGATGGCTAGAATCCCTCTTATTGATCAAATGATCGGTTGATGGACTTCTGGGGTTCTCTATTCTTTGTTATGAATGCTGGTGTTATTTAGTTTCAGGCAGGTGTTTTGTGTACACTTATGTCTTTCATTCTCTTGAAGCAGGGAGTGGAATTGCTGAGAAGGTGGTTGACTGGTCACGTGGTCGTGCCAAGCTCAGCCCTGCCATACTGTTTTCCCAATGGCTGTTCCACTGACCCTGACAGCCACATGAGAGGGCTACAGTTCCTCTCAGCTTTGCCAGTTCTATTGTGGCCCGTCTTTTTGGTCATGGTGGTCCTCGTGGATGTCAACTGGTTTCCTTGTGGTTTTGCTTTGTTTTCTTCTAGCGACTAATGATGTTGAGTATCTTTTCATGTGCTTCTCAGTCATTTGTATATCTTTTTTGGAGAAAATGTGTACTCAAATCTTTTGATAGTTTTGACAGTTGACTAAAAATCCAATTTTTAATGTTTTGATTGGATTGTGGTATTTCTTTATAGGTTACATAATTCTCTTAACAGATTTGCAAATATTTTCTTACATTCTCTTTATGACATTCTTTTCACTAAAAATTAAAAGTTTTTACTTTTGATTAAGTCCAGTTGATCTCAATCTGTACTTTTGTGATTCATGTGTTGGGTGTCTTGACTGAGAAACCATTGCCTAATCTAAGTTCATGAATATTTATACCTATATTTTCTTCTAGGAGTTTTATAGTTTTAGCTCTTACATTTAGATCTACAATTCATTTTCAGTTAATTTTTTAACAATATGTGAAGCAGGGGCACAACTTCACTCTTTTACATGTAAATAGCTATTATCCCCATGTCATTTACTGACAAGACTATTATTTCTCCCATTTAATTGTCTAGCACCCTGTCAAAACTCGGTTGGCCATAGATGCATGCGTTTATTTCTGCACTCTCAATTCTGTGCCATGGATTTTATATATCCATCCTTCTGTCAGTACCACACTGTCTTCATTACTGTAGTTTTGGAGAAAGTTTTTAAATTGGGAAGTGTGAGTCTCCCAACTACTTTTTCAATATTCTTTGAGTTATTCTCAGCCCCTTGTATTTCCATATGAATTTTATGATAAGCTTGTCAACGTTTGGAAAACATCAGTTGTCATGTTTCAGGGATTGCACTGTATGCAGATCAGCTTGATGAATACTGCATTTTAACAACATTAAGTCTTCAATGAACACAGGATGTCTTCTACTTCTATTTAGGTCTTCCTTCATTTCTTTCAATAACGGTTGGTTAGTGGTTAAGTCTTGCACTTCTTTTGTTAAATTTATTCTTAAGTATTCTTTTTGAAGCTTTTATAAATGAAAAAATTTTTCTTAATTTTCCTATTAGATTGTTTATTGTGAGTATAAAAACACAGTAGATTTTTGTCTATTTCCTCCAACATGGCGGCTGACCCTACTGCACAGATGAATGGACAGAGGATCAGATAGAGTGCGTGATTAGCCTACCTATGATTACCTGGCGTCTTGTCCTTTCAATCTCCCATTCATTGCAGAACCCTTCTCTCCTGCATGGAAATTCTACTCACATAGTAGGCTCATTCCACCTCCTCTCCCTGGCCCCACAAATGAGTCACCGCCATCTTTTTTCCTACCATTGATGACACTCTGCTGGGGAATGAAGTCAATATACAGAAAATCACAGCGTGGAGTTGGGGAGAGACAGAGGGCTCCATCGTCACTGGGCACCTGCATCCCAGTGTATTCAAAGCTGTTTCTTTAGAGTTTTCAGATGCATTGACTCATATTTCCTTTAGGCTTAAGCTCATCTGAATTGGGTTTCTGTCCTGTCATATGCAACCAAAGGAATCCTGACCTCTATAGCTAGTAAAAGGCAGAGTGTGAGTTTGAAACCAGACTGACATGATTCCAAAGTTGTGCCCTCTCTGCTGTGGCTGTCCCCACTCCTGACGCTCAAACTGGTGGTGTGGGTATTTGAGAGGCTTCCAGGTTCCCAGGGGTAAATGAAGATCACAGAGGGTGAGCAACAGGAGGACTGGAGTCCAAGACCTCTGGGACCTGCAGGTGCAAGGGAAGGCTCAGAAAACCAGGTGCAAGGATGGTAGGGATCAAAAATAGACCCCCAACTCTTACTTCCTGTGAGTCTTGGCCAGTTTCAGTCTCTCTGAGACATGGTTTCCTGCTGGGACAGCCTTTCCTGACTGGTTTTTGGGCCCATCTCATGCACACAAGTCCCCCCAATAATTAACAACTCCTGAGATGCACCTGTTCCATCCTCTCCTGCCTTTCCCATGACAGCTCCTGGAAGTCTGCAGGGAAGGACGATCCTGGCCACCGCACAGCAGGGGAAACTGAGGCCAGGCAGCGTTCCGTGACTTATTTAAAGATTCTTAGCTCCTGAAAGGCTAACAGAACCCAGGTCTTGTCTTTGTGTCTAATATTCTCCCCATAAACCAGGGAGGTAGCAGAGCCTCCTTGGGATTTGCCTGGGGCCTGAGATTTCCCATAATCCAATTAATAAATTGTCCAAGATGGAGGGCCAGCTCCCAATTAGTTCTCCTCCCTCCCTGGTGCCTCTTTGAGCTTCGTGGGTAGCAACTCCCTGGAAAGGAAGGAGGAGCCCCCACCCTGCACTGCCTCCTTGGGAATCAGGGGTCTAGAAATTAGCTGATTCTTGATAAGCCCTAATTATAAATTAGGTCTTATTATCTGTGGCTCCTGAAACTACGCTGGATGAATTAAAACTCAAGGAAAAGGAATATTTCAATTAACCATATGAACTCAGGTAATTGCCTACCGAGGAAAAGCCCTCACAGAACAAGCCTTGGAGCAGCCGTGGTGACATCAGAAGGGAAAGGCAGGGACAAAGCGTGGGTGGTCTGCGGGAGGTGGAAATCAGGGCCGGGCCCTCTGCAGCTGCTGCTTTCTGAGGAGTCCTGGAGGTATGGTCGCCAGCTCCTGGGTCTTGGAGTCCATGGCCCAGGGTTGGGGTCCTCCTGCTGCTAACTACAGCTCAGGGTCTCAGTTTTCTCACCTTAAAATGGGCAGGCCAGATGAAGTCATGGATATGAAGGGTGTGGTCAGCTAGAGAGTGTGGCACAGGCACCAAATAGGGTCTGGGTGCACTTGGATGCTCCTAAATGAGGAAGAGAGAGAACGAGAAAGGGACAGAACACTGTTCCAGCTGGCTTTGGGAGTTAGGGCACGGTGTTCATTCATTCATTCATTCATTCATTGCACACGTGTTGCATGGATGCTTACCACATGCAGGGCACTGAGTCAGGAAGCACAAAGCATGAAGAATAGAGGTCACAGCCTCATGGGGAAGCAGGTAGTGAGCTCCATAGGACAGCGCCTGCGTGGTCTCACTACCTTCAGGCTCTCCCTGGGGCCACGTTGGATGTGGGATGGCAAAGCCCACAGTGGCGCTGAGACCCCTTGAACAAAGGTCAGCTTGGAGTTCTTTTGGAAAGTAAGGCCTACTTTTCCTTGCAGTTCATTTGTTCAGCCAAGGAGCCCCTGAGAGCCCTTAAAAACCCTGAGGGTATATTCCAGAAACCCGGGTGGTAGTTAACACAATCCCGCCTTTGCCCAACTCCGACTTCTGATATACGAGAGGCAGCAGTGTCTCTTTTTAAACAGAGGAGAGACTCACTCCACTGAACCTTCTCAACTCTCTGGGCTCCATGGAGGCCCTTCTTTGAGACGCTGTTGAAAACTGCTGCTAAAGCCCATGGAGCTCCGGAAGGCCCATCAGAACCAGTTTGAAGTGCAGAACTAGGTTAAAGAAGATTCAGTTTTGGGCTGGGGATATAGCTCAGTTGGTACAGTGCCTGCCACACAAGCACAAGGCCCTGGGTTCAATCCCCAGCACCGCAAAAAAAAAAAAAAAAAGATTCAGTTTTATTCCTGGGAAGTATAGACAGTGACTGGAAACCTCCGCCACCTCAGCAGGCCTACAGGAATGACTGACTAGAAAAGACCAGCAGAAGCCGGGCGTGGTGGCGCACCCCTGTTATCCAAGCGACTTGGGAGGCTGAGTCAGGAGGATCGAGAGTTCAAAGCCAGCCTCAGCAACTTAGCGAGGCCCTAAGCAACTCAGTGAGACCCTGTCTCTAAATAAAATACAAAATAGGGCTGGGGATGTGGCTCAGTGGCCGAGTGTCCCTGAGTTCAATCTCTGGTTAAAAAAAAAAAAAAAGAAAAGAAAAGACCAGCAGGGACCAGTCCTCTTAGAGGGACACACCATTTGTTTTCAGGCACGTTTCATGAATCCCATTAATTGCTGAAAAATTCCCCACAGAACCTTCCTGGCAGCTGGTGTTCAAAGATGCCCTTGGGTAGCTTCATGAACAAGTCCCTGTACCTTGACAATACAAACCCCTGGTTCATCAGTTAATATGCTACAATTGAATACCAACAGCAACCTGGGAGCTCACTACCTTAACCAAAGAGTTTGCTCTCTTGCTGGACCTTTGCGATTGTCCTGGTGTTCTGCTTTGCAATGGACTGAAGTCTGACCCCTGCTCTATCTGGGGTGAAGATAGGATTGTTACTGGAAGGGGGCATGAAGAACCTTCCTCTCCATGGAGGGAAACTTCCTTCCCCTTATTTACTGGTGCATCCAAACATTTAATTGCAAAAGCTTCTCCAAGGCAATAGATGTTAAAAATTAAGATGAATACACTCATTTTGGCCAATAGCAGAGACCGCTATTACTCTGAAAGTCCCTATTCATTACTGTATATTGTAACAGAACATTAACACCCGCATAACGACCTGAAGACCCGTGTCGCATGCACAAACAGGAGGCCTGCCCGGTGCCCGTATACCCAGGGGAAAAGAAGGAAACGAAAAACTGAAAAAAACCCAAACCAGATGCCCTCGGGAAAATTGCCTTTTCAGTGGAAATATTGACAAACTTTTAATTACAATAGCTCACCACGCATGGTCTGATGGCACAACTCAATTCCTGGGCCCTGCCAAAGGACCGTGGAGATGGGGTGGGCAGCATCAGAGAATCCAGGTTCTCCTAATTCCCAACTCACCTGAAGGACCTCCGCCGCTGCTCCCCCTCCATCCACCAGGGGGCGCCTCAGTCTCCCCATTCTGGAGTGCCTGTGAGCCTTGGCTAAAAATGAGGTGCACAGGGGTTGTTTTCAGGGACCCCCTTCCTGTCGGAGCACCCAGGTGTGCTGGAGATAAGAGCATCTCTCAGGTGGACCATGTCACTCCCTGCTTGAAATCCTTCAATGGCTCCTATTGCCCTTGGGATGCAATCCCAAGTCCCAAGAGACCCAGAAGCTGTGCTTTGATTCCAGCAGCTCCTCCCCCACACACTTCCCTTCCGGCCACTCTGGACCACCTTCTCTGTCTAAGCTCTCTCTTGAACATTTGGCTCCCTCCATACTTTCCTCTCACTCCTGAACTGGCTCATTCCCCCTCCTTGTGAGGTCTCGGCTTGGGGGTATAGATAGGGCCCCTCCCTAGAGATGAGGACCCTCCTGTGGGTTCTGTCCTTTCCTACCTGACACTTATGCTTTGGTGTGGAGATGGTTTGAGTGAACCATCTCCAAAGGTTCTTGGTTCCCAGCATGGTGGTGTGGAGGTGGTGGAACTTTTAAGAGGCAGAGCCTCGAGGAAACTAATCAGGTCATGGGTGTGGCCTCAGAAGGGACGAAGTCTGGTCTCATGGAATGAGTTAGTTCTTGCAAGAGCAGGTTGTTAAAAGGAGGGTCTCCCCATGCTCTTGGCCCCTTCTAAATGAGACTACTTCCCTTCCCATTTCTCTTCCAAATTGTGACACACCCAGGGGACCTGCAACAGAATGCTGCCACTATGCTAATTGAATCTTGCAGTCACCACTAGAATTGTGAGTCAAAGAAACCTCTTTTCTTTACACATTACCCAGCATCAGGTATTCTGCTGTAGTAACAGAAAACAGACTAAGGCAGTGTGGCACATTATCTACCTCCTTGTCACCTGCTAATTGCTTAGATCTTTTACCATTAATTCTGAATAATTCTTCTCTGTACTGGTGCAATGCCTTGCCCAGAGGAGACAAGCAAAAATGAATTGTTAAATAAGTGGATGAGCACATTACACATAATTTCAGATAGTTCCCAGAGCTTCTGAAACCCATGTGATCCTGATCGACTTGGGCTTTCAAATTCTGGCCAGATTTCACATATATCCACAGGCTTTTGGAAGAAGCCCAGGGAGGGTTCTCCTGCACTGATCCCTGTCTTTCAGAGAGGGGTGAGGAACTGTGGAGAGGAAGGTATATTAGTGAGAGGGAGAGATTTTTGACAGCTTACTGAGATGACAGTGGACGTTGGCAAGTCCAAAGCCGCAGGCTGGTCAGGATGTGGGAGGCCCAGGGAAGAGGTGACAGTGCAGTCCGAAGGCAGTTTGCTGTCAGTACTGCCCCTGCTCAGGGGAAATTTATTAGTTGGTTTGTTTTCCAAAACCTTCTACTGATTGGATGCAGCCCACCCACATTAGGGAGAGCAATCTGCTTTAGTCAGTCTGCTGATTTAAATGTTCATCTCACCTAAAAAATACCTTCACAGAAGCATCTAGAATGTTTGACCAAATATCTGGGTGCTAGCCAAGTTGACATAGAAAATTAACCATGACTGAGCAGAGGGTCCCATCCAGCTTGGCGTGTGGGACTGTGGTTCAGCTTTGGTGGGTGCTGTGCTCCACCTGGTCTTCCGGAAGCCTTCAGCAGATGTTCGATAAAGGTGGGGCCTTGTCTCTTTCATTCCTGAGCTGCCTGATTTTCCTGGGCCCAACATACAAGTAGTGGATTCTTTGTAATGAGTGGCAGCCAGGAAAGACAGACAGACAAGAGGTTGCAGGGGAAAGTTCTCCCTGTCCCCGCCAATCAAACTCTGTGGGATGTGATTCAGAGGGTCCTGGGCTTCGTATCCCAGGTGGATCCTTGGGGAGCCTGCTGGGTTCCCAGAGAGCAGACAGGACCTCCATGTTCTCAAGAAGGCCCCTGGATCAGCAAGATTCATCAAGGGTGGCACAAAAGAAGTGACCCCAAAGGATCCTTATGGAAGGCAAGTGGAGATGAGCTGATGGTCCCCAGTCTGGAACAGTGACTAGGGTGGGGTGAACTGATGGCTTTCCCAGTGGGGGCTGGAGTGGCAGAGATCAAGTGGCCTCTTAGCAATTTATGAGGGCCTTGGAGCTTAGAAGTAGCCTCAGTGAAAGAAGATGGTGGAGAACCAGCTCAACCAGGGAGTCAACATAGGATTTAATGTGAGCAACAGAAAAATATCATGGTTATGTACACATACATATTTTATATTCATATTTATTTACTTTTACCATCAGAGTGTTCCCGGCTTTGCATTCAAAGGCCCAGAGAGACAGACCTCTTCCCCTGGAGGACAGGACCTTGGCCCAGCTCTGCAGGGGACGATAGCAGCAGACACTTGCTGCGTCTTCCACGCTAAGTGCTGTTTGTGGAATTTGTCTGCCTTTAACCCATTTAACTCTGCACAGCAATCCAGCAGGCAGCTGTCATGCCCTCTTAGAGCAGGAGAAACGGAAGCCCTGTGGTTAGTGGCTTACCCAGGACTGTCCCACCGGAGCTGGGTTTGAACCCAGGCACTCCGGTTCTGGAGGCAGGGCTGGGGCCCAACACACCCCCCTCCACACCAGCCTCTCAGCTCACCCTCCTGCCAGAAGGAGGCCTGGGGCAGGGGAGTTGGAGTCTGGAGTCCAATCTTACTTCTGCCACTTGGTGACCATGTGACCTGGACACCTCTGTGCCTCAGTTTACCACTGCAATGTGGAATGAGAGTTCCCACTTTGTAGGGTTCGGAGAATTCGAGAGATCTTGGATGCAGAGCTATTGATTGCAGGAGCATCAATGGATGCGAAGGCCCCTCGTGAACTCTGAAGTGCTCTCTAGACATGGTAATGGAGTTGCTCAGGCCTGGATGGCAACTAGGGTGACCAGTGGTCCTGGTGTGCCAGCAGCTGTCCTGGTTTTAGCACTGAAAGACCCATCTCCCCAGAAACCCCCTAATTTTGAGCAATCGGGGCCAGTTGATCAGGCTGCAGCCTTGTTCCTTCCTAGTCTCCCACCCTCTCAGATCTCAGTCTCCTCACCTGTGAAATGGGGATGATGTTCTGAACCAGGGGTTCCTGAACCTGCAGCATCAGTGTGACCTGGGACCTTATTGGAAATGCACATTCTGGGCCCCACCAAATGGACACTCTGGGGGTGCTCTACAGACCCTCCTGGTGGGTCTGATGCTTGCTGAAGTTTGAGAGTCACTGCTAAGGAGTGCCCCCTGGGGACTTCTTGGGTGCTGGGGTCTACCAAACTTCAGAGCAGGGAAGCACCAACACCCTGTGAGTGCTCCTGGCCAGCAGCAGCACCTTCCAAGCAAGGGAGGTGGTGGCATTGCTACTAGGAGGGAAGAGGCGGGTAGACAGCTGGACACTCCAGCCCAAGACTCCTTTCTGACGTTTGTTTGGGTCTCCTTGAGAGCTGGGCTCATGGTTCTCGCTGTGCAGGCAGGGGTGGGTGCCTCTGGTTGAGGGCAGAGGGAGCCAGTGGCTCTGTGGCCCTCTGGGTGACGTTCCTTCTGTGCCTTGTCCTGCGCCCTTGGCTAAGGTAATGACGACAACTAGCATTTGTTGCACCAACCTATGTGCCAGGTACACTCTAGTCCCCAGGCAGTGGCTGTGTCCACCTGTCTCCAGAGCTGCCTTGCCCAGCATGGTGACAGGCACCCAATCCGTGCTTGTTAAATAAATGCCACTCGTTCTGAGTGCATAACACCCATCATCTTATTAACTCTCACAAGACCTCACGAGCTAGGTACAATCCCTGCTCCCCATTTTGTGCATGAAACTTAGATGACTTGCTTAAAGCCCCCCAGGCATAAAAAGCAGGTCTGGGTTGAAATTCTAGTTTTCCTGTCCTGGAGGAGGGCCTGGGCTCAGCTCCAAACTGCCTCCTTGGAGAAGCCTTCCAGGACCCCCGGCCCCCGCCCCTGCCTGCATCACACATTTCAAGGCCCCTTTATCTCTGAAGCTTAGTGTGGGCTTGGCCCCAAGAGCCCTTGGTGAGAGTTCAGTGAATGACCATGAACTTGCTGGAGGCTGGCCAGCGAGACCAAGAGGTGAGCATTCAGGGTGTGACTCACCAAGCAGAAGGGCTTGGAATCCAGCAAAGGAGCCCTCAGGTTTCCACAGGTGAAGGTCAGGAGTGCTGGGCTCCCACGCTCCGCTGCAGATGCTCTCAAAGATCAAGGTCCACCCAGGGCCCTGAAACCCTTTATGGACTTGGCTCCTCCAGGAGACGTTAACACCCCACTTACTCCTTCCCAGGAATATGTTGCTTTTGATTTTTTAGGACAATGCAAATGTGAAATGAAAGAGCCCAGCTGCAAGAAGATTGACAGGAAGGATCGGCGGATAACTTTGGTTTGGATTTGTTTCCAAGTGACGAGAGGCAGCTGACATCACCAGAGAGGCCCTGCATACAGACTCCCCTGCAATCCCAGGATTTCAGGGAGCAAAATACTGGTGCTGCCTCCATCGACCCTCAGGTGATTTAAAGCTTTTCCAACTTGTAAACAAATGTATTTAGAATAAGACCCCGGGTGGGAGAAACGAAGGCAAATTCTTTGTGTGAAGGAAACTCTTGTCAGATAATTTTCCTTGGATTTCTGGAGCCTGATTGTAAGCTTGCTGGCTACCAAAACAGAGTAGCCATCAGGGAACCTGGCTGTTCATTTTTAAAAATCCCTACCCAGCCCATCCTCAGGGAAGCTAGATTTGCCAGTCACTTTCTCCCTTGCCACAGCTGTTACTCTATGTGCGTTTCATGTTTTGCATCTTAGATTGTTGCCCCACAAGGAAAGCATTCGTCAAGCAGTTCATCATTGACTTCCAGAATTCTCTAGCACCGCCTAGTCCCAGGTGAAGCAGCACCAACATGGTAGCCCCTTGCAGAGTAGGGTGGTTGTAAGGGTTGGAGGAGAAGGTTTACCCCCATGCCTGCCAATGAACCTGGCAGGTGAAGATGATCTCGTATTATTTTGGTGATGGGATAGTTAGGGCGACTGACCATCCTGGTTTGCCTGGGACATGAAGGTTCCCAGATTAGACGGTCTGGGTAAACCAAGATATATTGTTCCCCCAGGATGGTGGGGATTATTGAGTATGTGTCTTGGTCGGTGCAGGTAAGTCATATGCAGTATCTTATTTAAGCCTTATGACAGTTTTGTGAGCTAATTGTGATTATTCCCATTTTAGAGTCGTAAATCAAAGCTTAAAATCATATCCCTCTAGCAGCTAGCTCCTTTCCCACCAAATACTGATTTTTTTGAAGACCTCTGTGATGTTTTATTACATTGTGGTGAATAGAATGTTCCTCTCCTCACATTTCTTTCCTGGTCCCTGCATGAGCACCCTTGCATATGACTTGGCTGTGTGTCTTAGTCTGTTTTCCATTGCTATAACAAAATACTTGAACTGGATACTTACAAGGAAAAGAGGTTTATTTAGTTCAGTTTTGAATGCTCTGTTGGTCAGTTTTCTGGGACAAATGCGTGAAGAAAAATACTTAGAGGAGGAAAGATTTATTTCGGCTCATGGTTTCAGAGGTTCAGTTCATGGTTGACTGGCTCCAAGGCAAAGACATCATGGCAGAAGGGCATGGAGGAGGAAAGTACCATGCCCCACATGCCTACAGTTTCCCCCATTTCCCAGGAGTCCATTCACCTATCAAAAGATTGACCCACTGATGAGGGCAGAGCCTTCATGATCCAGTTGCTTCCCCAGAGCCCCATCTCTGAACATTGCTGCACTGGGGACCAACCCTTCAACATATGAGTTTGGGGGACACTTCATATCCAAAGCATAATGATGCTGATAGCCCAAGATCCGCAGCCTCATCTGCTCAGCCTCTGGTAAGGGCTCCCCTGGCTGCATCACAATATGGTGGAGAAGCAGAATCTCAGGGCTCTCACGAGGACCTCATTGATCTCTTCCAAGTGTCATGTCCCATTGACCTAACTGCCCACCAGTAGGCTCCACCCCTTAAAGGTTCCACCACCTCAAGGACACCATATTGGGGACCAAACTTCCAGCATGTGAACTATGGGGGGGACACACCTGAGCCATCCAAACCACAGTCCTGTGTAACTTGTTTGGCCAGAGACTTGTGGTGATCTCGAGCCCAGGCTTCCTCTGCTGAGCCTCTGCCACCCCATGAAAAGATCTCTTGGTTTGAGGAATCTGGGAAAGCTGTGGAACAAGGCTGCTACTGACTCAAAGACCTGCGGTGAGTAGAGGCACCCAGCCCAGTTTGGCCTAGACTGGCCAAGTCCCAGTTGGCCAGTACATGGGGAAGTGATCACAAGTATTGCATTTAAGTTCCTGAGGTTTGAAAAGGTTTGTTACACAGCAGTAGCTAACCGACACTGTAGCTTTTGCTGCTAAAGTCCTTTGATGAGCCAAATGTGTATATTGCATCTGGCTAAGTGTTCCTGATTGCAGGGCTTCAGGGTTGCTGCTGTCCCTTTCAGGGGTACTTTGAAAGGTTTGGGAGAAGGGAAAAGAAAGGAAGCATGGTGCTCAATAGCTTCAGAGCTTCTTTGTTGGTGTGTGTGTGGGGGTGTATTGACCCTGAAGCCATCTTAGGCCTCTTCTCTCCCCAGCAACAAGGACTTTAGAGCTACAAGGCAGTTCTAGGAGATGTGCCATCACCAAAGGGATTCTTCTTTGGTGGCATCATTTTCATCTCTATCAGAGCGTAAGTGGAAAGGGCAGATGGTGGGAGACCTGTTGTGCATTGGACCTGCTGCATGGCCTTGGGTAGCCCCTCCCGGGCCTCCCTCCGGGGCCTCTGCCTTTTGACATGCTGCTTAGGGTTGGGTCTGGGTGCGAGCCCTGCCAGGTAGCACACAGTCTGTGGTGGTTTTGCACCAAAGCTTTGGAGTCAGATCCAGATTATATCCTGCTGCCTCCCTGTCGGCTGTGAGCTTGGGTGAGAGGCTTCACCTCCGGGAGCTCCATTCCCCATCTCCGTGCAGAGTCACTGTGAGACCTGATGCAGTGAAGCAGGTAGTGGGCCTGGCCCAGGGAAGCCTTCAGTCAGGAGTTTGCTTGGGACAAACCAGTTGGTTTCCTGAAATTGGTCATCTCAAAATAGCAATTAGTTACTTTCAATCGAGTGAATATTTTTCTTCTCCGCATCATTTCAAGCATCGCCTCTTTAGTTTTACAGTCACACTTACAAGAGAGTTATTCACGGTGCAAAGGGACACGATGGGCTGCCTCCTTCAAATGGTTTCACAGATTTCCTCCGCTTCCTGTTAAGATATTAGCGCCCAGTAATTGTTGCTCTATGTAACTGTGCAGCGTCGGCTGCGAATGCGCGCCCCATAGTAATTGTGAGTTGTCTTGACGCTAATTACATAGGGGAGTCTGTTTAATTGCCAGTTAAATTGACTGTGTGTGTTTTCTCTAATCTGTGTTTCCGGGCAAGTTGGATGACATCAGCTCCTTCGTTGGACGAAGCGTGAATTTGGAAGACCCCAAGAGGCTGCCGTGGGAGAAAGCGAGGCTGATGGAAGGCAGGTGGGGAAAGGCAGCCAGTGACATGGGACCCAATATGTGGTCCACCGGGTGGCCCTTGTGGGGTCCCACCTGGGATGCCCTGCAAGTTGAGGAATGGAGGTTCCTCTTCAGCCAAAGCTGAGAGCCAACCTGGATGAGGCTGGGAGGCTGCATGGAGCAGGGGTGACAGGTGGGCCCGCCCTCAGAACTGTGCTGGGCTGGGTGGCACCTGCCAGAACCCAGCACTGCCCAGCATCCCAGAACTGCCGGCTGCCTGCGCCCCCGACTCCACCCGCACATGATGGCACTTCCGTCCATCGACCCCCAACTCCACAGCAGCAATGTCGTCGAACAGCCAGCACCACACCTGCCACAGAGCCCTTCTTGATTTCCCAGTTGGAAGAAAGGGTCCCCTCCAGCCCACCCCCAGCTCCTCTCTGAGTCTCTTGAGGCCCATTCACTCCCCCTTGTATTTGAAGTCAAAACCATCCATGAGTCCCTAAGGAGAGGTCATGCTTCGTGCAAAGGAGGTGCTGGAAATAGGAGCGGAAATCAGAAAGAAGTGGTGAAAGAGAAGAAGGAGGAGGAGAGGGTGAGGAAGACAGAGGCACGGGAGGGAGGAAGGAAGACGGAGGGATCACAATAGCAACTAGCGCTTCTGGAGCGTGTGGGTGTGTGTGCATGTGCGTCCACACAGCCGGCACCTCATTCTTGCCAATGCATTAAATCTGCCCCCCAATCCTGAGATAGGAGCTGTACTGGCAATCATCCCCATTTCACAGATGAATAAACCAAGGACATGGAGAAGCTGAGCAGCCTTAAAGGGTGGTTCCAGAGTCAGAGCCCTCAAGCACTGGGCCAGGTCATCCTGAAGGCAGGGAGGCTGGGCGGGAGGCTTGGAGGGAGGCTGGGCAGAGGCAGGAGGCGTGTTGAATTCCATCGCATGAGTTCTCCTGATGTTTAAAAACCTCTCCAGCCTTCCACACACGCTTTCTCCTCAGCTCAAAAGCTAAATTAGAGTGGATTGCACTCTCCTCACTTTAGTAATTTAGATAAAAGTAAAATTTTGTCTGAGAGCTGAAGCAATTATAGCGCGGGTTTTGTGATTAACTTGATTAGCACTGTTTCACTCTGAAAGTGACCCCCCCTCGCTGGCGCACTGTAATCAGAGCCCCGTCTTTCAACTGGGCTACAGCTGCTCCTTCCCCCCCACTCCCCAAAAAAGGGTTTTGACATAAATACTTATTAGGGAGGACTCCAGTCTCTGGCTGAACCGTTGAGCAAAGAGGAGGAAAACGTCTCTCTCTCCATTAGCATCCGGAGCCGATTAAAAGGCTGTCGCCCGCTACCCTAGTTACTGACAAAGATCCCAATTATGCAGCAATGAAATATACATACACGATACAGGAGGGTTTATACATTTTTAATTTTTTTCAAAGAGAAAGCGTTCAGAGAAAACTCTAATTAGAGATTTTATTTCTTTAAGAGGAAAATGATATGTGGATACAAGAGGGATTATCTGGGGTTATTGGTGGGCAACAGTGAATCCTCCCAATCCCAGGTGTCTGCAAGGGCCGGAGCTGACCGCTCCCTGCGCAGATGCTGAGGTCTGCAGTCCTGAGGAGCTGGGAGGTTTGAATCCCAGGCGGGCTGGGATTTAGCTGATGTCCTGCCGCCTCCTCCCCTGGGACACTCTTAGCTTCTGGAGTTTATGGAGGACGGAGGGTGGTTCCCTCCCTCCCTGCCTAGGTCTTCCGGGTCATGACCAAGACACAAGCTGCTACTTCTAGACCCCCTCTTCCTAGCCGGGAGCGCAGTGTTAGCCAAGCCTCCCAGTCTACAGGTGGGACTTATCCATCCTGACAGAGAATGAGATCTGAGGGGTCAGGTCACCTGCCCAAGGTCACAGGGCTGCTCTGTGGTGGAGCTGGCTCAGGAGCCCCTGCCTGGTGACCGTGGCTGGGCAGGTGCATGGAGATCACAGAATGGCAGAGCTCAGAGGGGCGCGAAGGGAGGCCACCACCCACTCAGCTGCAGAGGAAACTGAGGCCCAGGAGGGAATGTGAGGCCACTTCCCGTGCCCCTCTCCTCCCCTCGGGCTGGACCAGCTCCATCCCAGGTCCTGAGTGCTGAGCTCAGAGACTGGCTGCTTCCGCGCCTGCAGCCCCGCGTGGGGAGGGCGAGCTGAGCATGAGGCTCCTTTTCCTGGAGCCAAGGCTTTTCCTAGAGATGCAGGCTGCAGGAGGCACCTCTAGACCCTTCCCGGGACCCTCCGACACCACTGTGCGTATGAAAGTTGTAACCCTGTGAGCTCCCCTCCTTGCGGTCCCTGCAGCTTGTCCTGAGCATCTTGCTGGAGTCAAGCAATTTCACAGCACTGATGGTGTTTGTGACCTTCACCTCCCACTTACTCTCCACCTGGGCCTTCTGCTGCCTCTCTTGTCCCCATGCTTAGTGGCAGTGTCCCACCCAGGGAAGGTCAAACACCCCAAATGCCATGGTATTAGAGAACTGTGGGGCTAGCCCTGGCTCATGTCCCACTCAGCCTTCTGTCAGCTGGTGACCTCAAGCAGGTACCTGAACCTCTCTGAGCCTCAGTTTTTTCTTCTGTAAAATGGGAATGGTAATAAGCTACAGACCTCGTGGGGCTGAAGTTTAAGGTTATTTTTTGAGAACACAGAGACCGGAGCACAGTGAGTCCTCAGGGCTAGAGCGTGTGACCATCACAGCCGATGCCACCTATAGGTGGAGCCATATGAAATGGCCCTTTTGTGGGTTTACACGGGTCACCGATCAGCAGCTTAATGGGTCTCAACCTAATACCTACTGAGCACTTGCTGTGGGCAGATGCTGGGCTCCGGTCTGAGCCGGGTCTCAACCTGAGCCCGCTGTCTGCCCACCACACCTCAGGGCCTCATGAGCCAGGCACCTCGGGTGCAGAGCCAGGCACCTCGGGTGCAGAGCGGCTGGAGTCTACCTTCTCCCCTGCAGCCTGCCAGCCTGGAGGGGCTCGCAGGGGTCCAGCTCCACCTCCAGGGCCCTCTGGTCTCCTCGGCCCCTCCCATCCGGGCCTCTGCTGGCCTCCTGATTTCCCATCCTGTGCCCCCCGCCTCCTTCCTGCCTCTCCCGGGGCGGGCTCGGGCCTGGCACCGCTCCAGAACGGCTTAATCAGAACAAATCCTGAGAAAACACATGTATTATTTATTCCCGCAAAGGTTAAATAATTTGATGAATTTCTCAGGACGCTGCCGGAATGCTGATGGCCTCTTGGAAAAAAAAAAAAACACCACACAAACACAAACACACAAAATGCAACAAATCTACACACACACACACACACACACACACACACACCCCACAGCAGCCATGGCCCTGGCCCCGTGTTGGTTCATGCAGGAAGCCAAGGGGGCAGTCCTCGGTGACACTGGCACCCGGGCCCAGGAAGGGACATAGATTTTCCTGCTCGCTGACTGCAGATGACAGCTCCCGCCGCCCAGCCTCCCGGGCGTGATGCATTATCCGGAGCTGCCTGAGCCTTTGATGCTGGGAATGGCCACGGACAGCCCACTGATTTATAGGCCAGAGGATGGCCTCGCCTTCAGTGGAGCTGTTTATGAAGCTTGTCGCACTTGGGGCTCTGGGGCCACTACCACCAAGGAAGGGGCATGGGCAGAAGATTCCTGCCTGGGGCCTAGATGACTGGGCCTTTGGAGATGCCACTACGCAGATGGGCTCTTCTGTGTCCAGTGAGGAGGCCAGACACCAAGGCAAGCTGGAGCAGGGGATGGTAACCACATTCTCCTCCACTTCCTCTTTCCTCCCTCCTTCACCTCCTCCTCCTCCTCTTCCCCACCATCTTGGCTGCCAGGCACATCCAGCCCTTTCCGGGGCCACACACAGGGCTGAGTGTTCTACCTGCATCCTGTCCTGAAATCCTCCCAGGCCTGGTAAGCTCAGTATTTGCATTTAAATCTCCATTTGAGAGATAAATAGGTCCAGAGAGGTTCCGTGAGTTGCCAAAGGGCACGGAACTGTCGGGCGGAGCCAGGCCTCTGTCAGCCTCTCTGGGCACCGGGCCTGAGTTCTTCCAACTGCTGCGTGGACAGGAGTGGGGATGAACTGAGGCAGGTGGCCAAGTGACGAAGCTGACTCTGCATGTGCCACTGTGGGACAACAGGAAGGCCACCTCCCCCCTGAGCCTGTTTCCCCACCTGTGATGAGGATGGCCAGGCCAGTTCCTCCCGGGGTGAGCAGGTTCCAGCATGAGACCTGGGCGCAGTCTGGCTCTGTCCCCTCGGTACCAGCGCCTGCCTCGGTGCTCCCTGCTGAGGAGCAGGAGCAGCAGCCACAGACTTGGAGGACGACACCTGCTTGGCCAATGTCTCCTTGTCCTGGATTCGTTCCACCCTGAACCTCTACACGACCCATCTCACTCACAAGGACGCCGACGCTGACCCAGAGGCGGTTGGTGGTTGCCTGCAGTTCCGGAGCAGCCATAGAGGGCAGCAGGACTCGGGGCAGGGCACAGTCCTTTGGAGTCAGGTAAGCATAGATTTGATTCCAGAGTCCGATGCTCAGCTGGGTGAGCCTCAGTTTCTCCATCTGTAACATGGGGATAATTACGGGGATGGTGCTCTTAAGAGGAGACCCTCCATGGTGAGCGCCCAGCGTGCTCCTGGAGCAGAACAAGTGTGTCGTGAGTACTTGGAGGGCCCAGGCCTAGGAAAGTGCATTTCAGAGAGCGAGAGGCAGTTAGCTACCTGTGCTGATGAAGGGACGGGGGTGCTCAGTGCCAGACCCCCTCTATTCCCCGCGCTGCCTCTTCCCAGCTGGAAGGGTGAGCCCCAGCCTGGGCCTGCTTCTCACCTGGAGAAAGGAGGCGAGTAACTGGCTGTCTCGTTCGGTCTGCAAAATTCTCACAACAGTGCCCGGCATAGAGTAGAAGTCAAAGACATCTCGGCCATCGTCATTTGAGAACCAAGGACGTGTGACTCATCTGGAGGGACAACGCTGCCTCTCCTTAGGAACACTTCGATCATTTTCAAAGATTTTCATCAACTTGTGCCACTTGCTGGCCGCAGAGCTGGGTCACTGGTAGAGATGGAGGGCTGTGTGCCCATATCTCCCCTCCCTGACCCCCACCTCACCCTGGCAAGCTCTGGCTAGGGCAGGAGCACGGCAGGGCAATGCCCCCATCCGTCCCCTGGGGCCCACTCATCAGCCACCCAGGCCTCGGTGGGGAAGATGGGATTGGAGAGCCGGCAGGCTGTTCCCCCTTTTTAATTACTGTTTCCTTAATTGAGTCACAAGTAGTGTTTGTGTTGCCATCAAACCCACGAGGACCTCCTTGTTTATGTGAACGACTCTCAGTGGTGTGACAGCTCTGAATGGGAGACGTTCTGTTGGTACGATTTTAGCAGAGTGGCGGCTCTGGCTGCAAACTCCTTCTGAGCACGTGGCCTGAGGCTAGGAAAGGCGCTGGGTTTCCCTTGCAAAGAACCACAGGGTATGTAGATTGGAACTGGGAGTCACAGAGCCCTGGAGCCAAGCTCCTACCTGCTGCCTGGAAGCTCGAGCCTTCATCTTACACAGCTGCTCATTCCCTGCTCTGCTGGGCTTGCCTCTCCAAACTGCTGGATAATCCTCTGGAGCCACATCTGGAGAGGCGGCCAGAATGAGAGATGGCGGGAGGGACCATGACACAGGGAGACTTCAGTGTCTTCCTCTCTGTCCAGGTAAGTCAATAGCTATCTAGAGAGACACCCTGAGGACCAGGGCTTGTGCTGGCAGCCACAGAGGGGACAAGACGAGGTTCCCAAAGGGCTTTGCCCTTGAGCAATCTGCACCACGAATGTCAAGGGCGGCCATATCCAACAATTGAGGATCCACTCAAAGAATGCAGAGGCAGCTGTGGCGGGGCGCATTCTGCACGAAGGGTGGAGTCCAGGAGGGCTTCCTGAGGGAGGAGGGGTCAGCGCAAGATGGGAGGCCGGGAGGAAGAGGAACAAGGGGACAGACCACTCTCCTGCCCTCAGCGGGGCACAGACAGCTGTCCCTGGCCTCTTCCTGCTCTCCATCTCCCTGAGACCCCAGCCAGGCAGAAGGCTGGAAGGAGGCTGTGTCTGGGGAGCTTCCCACTTATTTATTTATTTTTTGGTTTATGAAAAGATAATTCAGGAGACATTATTTCAATCAGACCCCTACACAGTTTGGGAATGCTAATGCTTCCTCTATTAAAAAGGTGTGGAATAATTAGGATGCTGATGAAGACTGGGGGCAAACCATTACCCAGAGCTCCCTGCTTTCCCCGTCCTCTCCGTATCCCCCAGTGACAAATTAACAAGCAGCAGAAGAGTGGCTGCTAACACTTAGGGTACGTTTAGCTCAAATCGGAAGCGGGGTTTTTAGGAATATGGATCAACCTTGGAATGACTTGGAATGACGGAAGGAGCCAGAGGGGGAGGGAGGCATGGCCCCACCCAATCCAAGGCAGAGGAGATGGCTCGGCCCTGGGAGAAGAGTTCTGGGCTGTTTGGGTTTGGTTTTCTCCCTGGTTCTCGAGGTTGAACCAGGACCTGGTGCATGTTGGGCACTGAGCTACAACCCCATCCTGAGGTCTGGGTTTTAATCCTGTGGACTTGGGAAGTGACCTGGGGATGCCATCACCTCCTATTTGAGACAGTGAAAGAGTGAACTTCATGGAAGTGCGAGAAGCAAGGGAGGACTCGAAAAATATAAAAAATAAAAGTAATGAATTCTGTCCAAACACTTCTGAGCCAGGTACCTTTCAAAGGACTTTACCAACATGAATTCATTTAACCTTCAAAGTGATCACCCTGTTATTATCCCATTCTAAAGATGAAGAAACCGAGGTACAGAACAGATGAGCAGCCTGAGAGGTGGCGGAAGAGAAAGTTGAGCTCAGGTATGAAGATGAATGGCTCTGATCGTGCCAGAGCCAGAATTGGAAGGCACAAGGCTCGGCTGGGGACACAGAGCTCGGGATCCCCTAGGAAGGGACTTGACAACCAGCTGCTATAGCTCCGTGTTAGAACCGTGTCTCCCCTGAAGATGAGGTCATGGCCGCCCTGGCCCATGAATGTGACCGTATTTGGAAATAGGGTTTGAGATGATGAGCCTGAGGTTGTCCTGGTGGGTTCTGATCCAACAGGACTGCACCCCGGTACACAGGGGGCTGGGCATGGAGGGACACACCCAGAGGGAGGAGGATGAGAAGACAGGAGTGGGTGGCCTACAAGCCTAGGATTGCCCAAGGCCACCAGAAGCTAGGAGAGAGAAACAGTGCCTCAGTCCCCAGAAGGAAGCAGCCCTGCCCATACCTTGGTGCAACTTCCTGGACCTGAGACTGTCCATCCTGCTGTCCACACTGAGTTTGTGGTGCTTTTTATGACACTAATACAACAGGGCAAAGAGATGGTCTCAGTGGCCGAGGCAATAGGGAGCCATTGAAGATCCCTGAGCAGGGAAATCACATGCGATTGCTATTTTACAAAGATCGCTTTGGTGCCTGGAGTGCTGGAGAGCAGAGGAGACATGGTTATTGCGTGAGGGTTGATGTGAGAACTGGTAGGGGCTGTGTGGGGATGGGGGTGAGCAGGGTGGGAATCCTGCAAGGTCAACTGGAAAGGCACAGTGGCCCCTTTCAGGGCTGCAATAATAGTGAAGTTAACTCACTTCATTCACAAAATCAACTGCCCCCTTTTATGACTCCTTCCCCAGGGGAGACCGAGATGCTCTGAGTTAATATCTAAAGAGAAGAAGGAGAAGAAAACCAGAATTCAAGGATCAAACAACTTTTTTGATGAGGGAAGTGTTATTTCTACCCAGCCAAGACATCAAAGCCCACGGATGGGGTTTTAGGTAATATTAAAGCAGGATCTAAATAATGTTTGAATATGTCCCTGCCTCTCCCGGAGCAGGAGCATCAGTGATGTCCCCAGCCAGTCTCCTCCTGGGAGGATCTACCTAGTTTCCAGGAACACAGCACTTGAGCAATACCGCCAAAGTTCCTTTCAGCATCAGCAGTTCAGGCATTCAGGTTCACTGTTGCAGGCAGAACCTGCATTTCGGCAGGTTAACTGGCTAAAAGCCTGCGTGACAGTTCAGCTGACATGATCTGACGTTCCATTCACACGATGGCCCTTGGTCTGGAAGTGTATCCGCACAGTGGCAAAGTCACCTCAAGTGAGTTTCTAAAAGGCAAGTTCCATGCACTCATGGATCCCTGTTATTAACTTCAAAGTCATCCATCGAGTGAGTTTCTGAAGAGCAGTTTCTGTTTTCTCATTGACCCCTATTATTTCTAATTAGATAGATTTTTCCAAGCTACTTGTCATAGTCAGCATTTGCTGTGTAACAAAGCACCCCATACCATAGCGGCTTAATAGAATCCTCCTTTTGTCGTTGCCCGTGAGTCTGTGGGTGAACCAGGCAGTTCTGCAGTCAGCTAGCTGATAGCTTGACTGGGGCCTGGGAGGTCAGGGATGGCCTGCTCACCTATCAGCTAGACTGAGCAGGATGAACTAGTCACTTGTCTCTCCCCATGCAGCAGGTTAGAACAGGTTCATTCACATGGGCAATGTCAGGGTTCCCAGGCCCACTTTCCAAACCTCTGCTTAGAGTAATCTTTGCCAATGTCTCAATGGACAGAGCTAATCAAAGCAAGACTCTACCTCTTGGTGAGGCTGGGAGAAGATAGTGTCACTCCCCAAATGAGTATGTTTTCAGGGATAGGAGGGATTTGGGGTTAATTTTGAAATCCACCTTATTCCTTGTCCTCTTAGAACAAATAAAGGAGGCTGGCTAGCCTAGTTCAATACACTGTGTCAGACATTCTGCTCCATTCTTTATAATTTATATCTCATTTAATTAGAGAAGTTATGTAATTTTTTCAAGGTCACATAGCTACCCATCACTGGAGCCAACGTTCAGTCTCAGGACTGTGTAAGCCTAAATTTGATGTGGTTTTCACTATTTCTATCTGTCCACCAACTTTGTAATTGAACTTGCCATTTCTGGGGTTCCTAGCACACATTTTTCATACAGTTAGTGATTTTCTGTTCTGTTCTCCCCTCTGGTAGTCACCCAACCTCCATTTGTCTCCCTCCCCTACCCAGAAGCTCCCTCCCTATCTTGACAGCCCAATGCACGGATGAATCTATCAATCTATCACAGACTTCTTTTAAGTTAGAAGAGATCCTAAAATCCCTGGGTGGGAACAAGGGTATTCGACAAAATTTAGCTGGAGTTTTCTTCTCTGCCCTGCAATCTGAAGTTTATCTATTGGCGCTGCCTGGTTTTGTAATTGTGTTTATCTTTGTTCTGCATCATTTGGAAACTGCAGCCTGCGATTTGTGTTAAAAAAAAAAAACAATGCAGGAAACTTTTGATTAACTAGGTGAATATTTTTTTTCCCTAAAGAAAATGAAGATAAGGAAATAAATGTCAAAGAGTCTTATAACATGGGAGCGATGGTAACGCAATGATAATCACTCCTCTGCATGGGAGGACCATTCTCATGTGGTTGTCAGGGATGTGCTGACTGTACCCATTCAGGAAAGGTGGGTGCTGGGGCAGAGGGTGGTGTCTAAAGAACCATCCATCCATCCATCCATCCATTCATTTGTTCATCAAACACTGAGAAGAGTTTACCCCAGTAAGACTATCAGATAAACTGGGGGTATAATGAATTCTACAAAACCTTCACTCAAGGCTTGGGGACTGAGGCAGGGCGGTCTGACCCACAGCAGAATGCAGAGAGCTTCAGCCCAGAGCACGGGCACATCCAGGGCACCCAGTTCTGGGCCTACTCCTTTCATCTGAAGGCAGAAGACAGGACCTCGTCTGGCCTGCTGCTGCTGCCGCATCCAGGAGACCTCGCTCTTTAGGGCTGTCCCTCTCGGGACCCCTTCCACCAGAAAAGCACACCATGTGATGTCTCAAAGGTCAAGACCTTTCCTGCACAAATTCAAAACTCTCAAGGACCCAGAGACGAGTGGCCTGTGTCCAGCCTCCCGCGGATGGCAAGAGCTGCCCCAGCGGGTGGAGACGTCAGGAAAATCAGGACCAGAGTTGGGGCACACCACAGGCTCCTTCAACTTCCTCCCCACAGAGGGTTTCAGATGTTCTCTCAATAAAAATTACCACTGGGCAAACACAAATAAACTTAACGGATTTAACTGACAGAGTTAAATAAGCAGAAGATAGGATTTCTCTTAATGAGAATAAACTACTTGCATATGAAAAAGATTTAAAACTCAGGATTCAATAACTCTCCAGAAACTTGGAACAGAGTCTCAGAATCAGGGGAGGGAAGGAACCACCAGGCAGGGAAACTCCATTTGGCAGCTGGGCACTGCCCAAAGGAGAGGCGGAGGCTTTGGGAGGTGATGGGAATGGGCAGCTCATGGTGGGCCCATGATGGGACCTGCCTCAGCCACGTGGAGGGGGTTGAGAAGGGCCGATTGAATTATTCCTGTGCTTTTGAGGGGTCACTGAGGTTCCCCAGGTGAGTGGAGGTCAGGAGACCCATAGGAATAGGGCTGGGAGATGATACAACATCCAGTTTAAGAGTCACATCCCAAATTGGCCTCTGCCACTTTATAGCTGGGTGAACTTGGGCTGTGGCCTCACCATTGGGAGCTTCTTTTAATAAAGCCTCACTATCAGGGTTTGTGTAAGGATTCTATGATGTAACATTCATGGACTGTTAATTCATTTAACAGAAGTTTCCCCAGAAATTACGATGGGCCAGGGACTGCTGCTAGTGCTTATACGGTGCTGAGCAAGACTGACAGGGCCCTGCAGCACACAGCTGGAGTCCAGTGAATCTTAGATTCCAGGGTAGTGGTCTGAATGTTTGGTTGCAAAGTAACAGAAACACAACTTGTGGTGAAGAAAGGAACCAATTCGTGCCATCGTTTCAGCATACGATGAGGTAGGGCATTGCAATGGAGGAAGAGCTATAGGGACCAGGGCTTCAGAATCAGTAACTGAGCCGCCATGACTCTCCCTCTGCATCAATCACTGTTGTCAGGACGATGGGGATGTATGATTGGCCAGGTTTGGGTCACGTGACCAGTGACTGACATTTACTGTGTGCTGTAATGAATGGCTCCACCAGAAACACATGGAGAGGAAAAGGAATGTTCCTCAACAGGAGGGGAGCAATGAACCAAAATCAGCAGATGTCACCCCATGAAAGGCATGAAGCCTCAACATGACGGGTAGCAGGTGTGCAATAAGGGTCAACTTAAAGGGGTGACTGTACTCAGTAGGCTCTGAGAGAAACAGTCCAGCCTTCCATTTGTCATCTTCATGGTTACTCTTGACTCCAATACTGTGCCCAGCAGAAAATCCATTCATTCCCAAATAAGGAGAAACTCTTCTTGGTTAGTGTAGGGACTGTGGGTTGCCCTTTCTAACTTGGTGTAAATTTGAAGAGCTATAATGGTGCCTGTGATCCTACCGAACCCCAAGGGGGAGCTCTCTGTATTTCAGTCACTGGGGGATAAACGAGACAAGACAGTTACTTGGAGGTGGCATTGAACTTCCTTTCTTTCCACAGTCTGAGCGAATGGCTGGAGGAGAAATGACACACCACATTTACAATCCGAGCCACACTCACTGGCCTGAGATCCCAACCATTGGCAGACTGAGAACTGAAGAGAATCCTTGGTAACTCAACTTGAGGAAGGTTTGCACAGAAGTGGGCTTAGTGGTGGGCAGTGGGAGCCCAGTAACCGTAACTGTTCTTTGTGGTCCATTGTTCATTTAACTTCCATGTGCTCTAAAATTGGTCCAAGTTTTTTTCTTTTTCTTTTCTTTTTTTTGGTCTAATTAAAAATCACTTAATTAAACAAAAAAAAAACTTTATACAAGTTATTGATAATGAGACACACTTTGGTTTGGAAAATGAAATCATATGCATATAGCTGTATTCATAAGATAAATGTGCTAAATCAAAAGCTATTACAATAATGAGAAACATTAAAGGGTCAAATCCAAGTACAAAGGAAGACACTCCTCTGAATTCCCATGTTTCATGGAACATCAAAACCCACCAATCTTTGGGTTTTTTTCTTGTATATTATTCTGTATCCACATTCTCTGCATCTGATTGGATCCATGGATTTTATTTCATTTTCTGTGTGAAAAGTAAATATTCTCCACAGATATATAGGACAGGCTGCTGCTTTGGGGGTTGAACACCCTCCGGGGTGTCCCTTGATAGTAACTACACAGCACAGAAACTTTCCCCTGCATTTCCAAACAGAACCCCAATCATTCCCGGTCCAAAGTTTTGAACTCAGTTCCAAATATGACTTTGAGTTCTGCATGGTCCCCCTCCCTCCTTCTGTCCTTCTTTCCCTCCAGACTTTCTTCCCTCCTTCCCTTCTTTCTTTCCTTCCTTTTTTCCTTTCACTTATGAAAAAAATTAAAGCAGAAAAGTCCAGAAAACAATAAAAATCCATGTACTCACCTTGTGGAATTGACAAATATTAACATTTTGTTGAATTCGCTTCAGATTTTTTATTAAAAAAGAAATTCTACATCACAGATCAAATTGAAGCTCCTTTGATTCCACCCTCCCTTCCTACCCAAGGGCAGCCATCTTCATGAATTACCTGAACACCTTCCCCACCCATGTTTATGTACTTTAATACCTAAGTAGGTATCCATGAACAATGTGGAGAAGTTTTGGTGGGGTTTAAAATTTAGGTAGATGTCAACATACTCTACTTACTCTGCAAATTGCTTGGGTCACTTGGTCTTGTTTCCAAGATCAATCCACGTCGTTTCTCACACACACACAGTTAATGCAATTTAAATGCCATACAACATTTATCTGATGATTATGTGCTCCTTTATCCATTCCTCTATTAATGGGCATTTCAGTCATTTCCAACTTTTTGCTATTGCAAACGATGCTTTGGGTTTGGCATAGGACTTAAAACTTGTCTAAAATTCACAGATTCCCTTTGCAGAGAAGGATTCAAGGAAGCCTTCCTTATATTACATTGTGTAAGAGCCCTTCACATGACCATGCACAAGACTTTACAGTTTGGGAGGCACTTTCTCACTCAGGACTTCAAAGTTGTAGACAGGGTGGGTTTTCCTGACCTGCTTTGCTAACTGGGAAATTGAAGTCCGAAGAAGGAAAGGACCCATCTCAGAAATAGCCAGTTTGGGAGAATCCAGTTTATAATCTCAGATTTTTCACTTTAACTGGCTGAGTTACCTGCAGGGAGCTACCACCATCAGATTTTTTATTGTTGTTTTGTTTTGTTTTGTTTTTAATCTTATCCTCATATGGGCCATTGATAGCAACCTTAATACACTTAAATGGACAGTAGAGGATTAAATAAAAAGATGACAATGGCACATAAAGAAGGTAGAGACCAAGGACTGGCAGCTGTAGCTAAGTCTGGTCCACAGATGTTTCATTTGGCCTAGTCAATGTTTTCAAAGAGTTGAACCAACATTTAATAATTGGGATGTTTTACATTTTTAAAAATGCAGATTTCTAGCTTCTCTTGAAAAAATATGGAGACCTGAGAACCCCAGATCTGTGTTCCTACTTGGCAGCAATTAGCTACACTGAGAAGCAACTGCACCTTTAGCAGAGTCAGTGCTTTCCAGTTTTCCACACTCCCTACCACTCCCTATTGTCTCTTACCCTGAGGCCAAGGCACAGTCACCATCTGTCACTGTGCTTGCACTGTTGCTTTGCCTATAGTGGAGAAATATTTTCCTGTGTTCATTTTTGTTTCAAAATGGAAAATCAAACCAAGTCAATGTTGGTCACACGATTTTTCTTATACTCAGCTCGCTTCTAGCTTCAACCACTCTGGGCATTTCAGTTTGTGAGTGTTGTTGAATGGAATTATTGTTTTTATTAGATCATGATTTCCCAACAAAAGAACAAGAGGCAGGCATGGCAGTCACCTTTCTGAAAATAACCAGAGCCAGCAATTTCAAGGGTGTCCGTTTCTGGCACTTGTTCTATGTCAGGCCTCTTTTAGCCCTTTTCTATGCATCAGAGACTCTTCAAAACGACCCTGTGGAGTAGATACTGCTATCATTCTCATTTTACAAATGAGGAATCGGGGGTACTTGCCCAAGATAGCACTACAGGGACTTGAACCAGATAGGCTGACCCAGAGCCCAGGCTGGCCACTGTTGTGCTCTTTGAGATTGCTGGTGCATGCAGGTGCGAGGGTGTATGCAGACAAGCACACAGGTGTGCACACACATGTCCACACCATCACGCTGTGGTCTACCAGGGTAGGCTCCCAGAGAGACTGAAGAGAAAGAACTGAGGCATCGTGGATTGAAGACTGGATTCTACTCTGGAAGGCAGAATGGCTGGGTCATAGTCCTGACCCCTGGGGGCAACTTCACCCCCCAGGGCCTCAATTTCCCATCTCTATAATCGGGTGAAGGGGTATGGACTAGAGGGTCTCTAGATCTCCAGAAGGCTCTCTGACTCTCCTCCTCCACGCTCTCCCTGAGAGCAACCATGGCCAGGTCAGAGCTGTGTCAGCTTAGACAGGCCAGGAGTGCTGCCCAGGATGGGCTGTGCCAGGGGTCGGAGTGTGCTACTCACTAGGCGGGCTCTGACATTGCAAATTCTCAGCAGCTGGAGCCGGGGACAGCCAGCCAGACTCCCAGCTGTTTCCATTTTCTTGCTTGAATTTCTCTTGGAAAGTCAAAGAAGTGTTCCTTCGCTGCTTTGCTTCTGGTGGCCAGGAACGTTTCAGATTTGGGAAGCGTGGTGGCCTGGCAGTCTGGAGACCTGGGACCTACCTTTGGCCTTGGCCTTTGCCCTGTCGATGCTCTGATTCTGCCTGGGACTTTCCCTCTGTGAGCTTTGGTCTTCTCTCCTGCCTGGCAAACTTCTGTGTGAAGAGAAGAGACGATTCATCAGGATCATGTGTGCAGAAGCCCATTTCCCATTACACTGTGGCCAGGACCAGGGACCTCAGAGAGAGCTCCACAGAGTGAGGAAGGTGAGCCCGGGGCCCCTGCTGGACCACACTGGAGAGACAGTCACAATGAAAGCTGGAATCCTGCCACCCACGTGTGCTGGGGGACACCCCCACCGTCCCACCCCACGTGCACACTCTGAACTCTGAAAGCCGTGACTGTTAGGCTATGGAGAAAAGCACTTTCAGACATGATTAAAGTTACATGCCTTAAAATAGGGAGATCATCCTGGATTACTCGATTAGTCCACTCATCCACATGTGCTGTTAAAAGCCAAGAACTTTCTCTGGCTGGAGTTGAAAAGATGCAGAAGAGGACAGCGGATATCAGAAATGTAAGACAGGCCGGAGACACCCTTGCTGGAGAGAGCCACCTGGAGAGCAGCACAAAGCAATTCAGGCAGCCTGGGGACAGCAAGACAGGCCTGGCCCACAGCCTGCAAGGAGCCCGGGCTTCGGTCTATACAGGAGCTGGATGAGGCCAACGACCTGAATGGGTTTAGCGGAAATTGTCCCCAGAGCTCCAGGTGGGAACCTCAGGAGCCACCGCCCTTCAGACCCTGAGCAGAGGACCCAGCTCGGTGTGGCTGGCCAGGATTCCTGTGAGGTGCTAAACAGCCACCAAGGCTGTGGCATCTGTTATGGCAGCAGGAGAAAACCAACACAGACCTCTTGTTGCAGGTGGAAGCCAATGAGAGAAAATGGCCACACATGTCTTAGGAGTCTACGATGAGGAGCTCTGAAAGGACAGCAAGGACACGGCCGATGGCGGGTGTCACTGAAGAATCAGACCTGGAGGCGTAGCCGGATTTGGAGAGGCAGGAGGGGAGCTGTGCCCAGTAGGGTGTCTTTTCTGTTCCTCCAAGAGCACCCACCCTAGTGCCAGAAGAGCACCTGGGGCCTGAGCTGATCTGCTGAGCACTCCCAGGTTCGCGGCTTTCCAGAGGATTAACACCCTTTCCCAGCGAGAGTGATGAACGATCGTAGTGGTATTTCACAGCTTCCTGCATAATGTATGCCCTCCGCATCGAAAGCCTATAGAATCCAAATCAGGCCTGTAAGCGATGAGAAAAGAGTGGACGCTGGTGGGATGGGATTCTTCCTTCCTAACCACGGGATCGTGGCAAACCAGGCCCCTCTGCCAATCTCGCCTTTGTTGCCTGTTTATCCCACAAGCCCAGGCTGAGAGGGTTTTGCGGGCTTGGCAGGCTTCCGTGCCGACTCAGCCCAACAGGCACTGAGACACACCCGCTGGGTGTGGTGCACCAGGGTGGAAGGAGCAAGGAGGATACTGGTCCTTGGAGAATCATGGGGAGCTGGGGTTTCCTACTGAGCAGGAGGCTCTTCCTGCCCTGGCTGGCTCTCACGGTGAGCAGGGCGCCCTGGGAAGATGTTTGCTTGTCTTTAAAGAAGGTGAGTAGCACAAAACTGCACACCATCCTTGCTAACCCCACACCCTCACCGGCGTTCCTTGGTCCTCAGGAATGCGATGTCACTGCTCAGACCCTCAGCCCCAGCTGCCGTCTGATCTGCTGACGTCTGCCATTTATCATCTTTAAGAATCCTGACATGGTGCACGCCCTTGGACTCTGCCTTCCAGGAATTGACCCCTTAGCAATGACTATGGATGTGCCCAGTGATCATGCCCCGGTTCCTCATTACAGGTGGAAACCATCTGAATATCCAGCCATGGAAATTGGTTACACAAATTATCACGTATCCACAGCTCGACTGCATCTACAACCCTTCCAAACAGCGGAGGTCCGCATTTATTGTTAGGGAAAGAGCTCACACTGCTGGAAGGAATCCAGGTTACAAAACAGTATAACGGTATCATAGTTCTATAAAATAGTCTATATATAATGTCTAGAATTGTGTCCTCCAAATTGTTAAGTCACTTTTTCTTTGAGACTTAGTTTTCTAAATTAAAACAGTGAAACTGGATTGCTTTTTAAATTTTTTAAAATTTGGTATAATTAGCTGTACATGACGGTAGAATGCATTTATTCATTTTGACAGATCATACATAATCTCTCATTTTTCTGATTGTTCATATTGTAGGATCACATTGGTCATGCAGTCATATATGTACAAGAGGCAATAATGTCTATTTCACTCTACTCTCATTCCTTCCCCCATATCCCTTCCCCTCCCTTCACTCACCTCTTCCTAATATAAAGTAACTCTGTTCTTCCCTATCTCCCCTCTTATTGTGAATTATCTTCCACATATCAGAGAAAACATTCAGCCTTTTTTGGGGGAGTCTGGCTTATTTCGCTTAGCATGATATCTTCCAACTCCATCTATTTACCAGCAAATGCCAGAATTTCATTCTTTTTTAATACTGAGTAATATTCCATCACATATTTATATACCACACTTTCTTTATCCATTCATCTGTTGAAGGTCATCTAGGTTGGTTCCATAGTTTAGCTATTGTGAATTGAGTTGCTATAAACATTGATATGATTGTATGTTGATTTTTAAGTCCTTTGAGTATAAACGAAGGTGTGGGATAGCTGGGTCAAATAGTGGTTCCATTCCAAGTTTTCTGAAGAATCTCCATACTGCTTTCCATAATGGTTGCACCAATTTGCATTTCCCACATCCTCGCCAACATTTATTGTTGCTTGTAGTCTTGATAATTTCCATTGTGACTGGAGTGAGATGGAATCTTTGAGTAGTTTTGATTTGCATTTTTCTAATTGCTAGAGATGGTGAACATTTTTTCATATATTTGTTGATCGATTATTTTCTTCTATGAAGTGTCTGTTCAGTTCCTTAGCCCATTAATTGGTTGTGTTATTTGGGGATTTTTTTGGTGTTAAGTTTTTTGAGTTCTTTATATATCCTAGGTGCCTTTTATCTGAGGTGCCTGTGGTGCAGATTTTCTCCCCATCTGTAGGCTCTCTCCTCACATTGTTGATTGTTTCTTTTGCTGAACATAAACTTTTTAGTTTGAGTCCATCCTGTTTATTGATTCTTGATTTAACTTCTTGTGCTTTAGGGGTCTTGTTAAGAAAGTCAGGTCCTAGGTCAACATGATGGAAATTTGGGCGTACTTCATCTTCTAGTAGTCACAAGGTCTCTGTTCTAGTGCCTACGTCTTTGATCCACAGTGGGTTGAATTTTGTGTAGGGTGAGAGATAAGAGTTTAATTTATTTCGTTACATGTGGCTTTCCATTTTTCCCATCACCATTTGTTGAATAAGCTGTCTTTTCTCCAGCGAGTGTTTTTGGCACCTTTGTCTAGTACAAGATAACTGTATTTATGTGGGTTTGTCTCTGTATCATCTGTTCTGTATCATTGGTCCACATGTCTGTTTTGGTGCCAATGCCATGCTGTTTTTGTTACTACAGCTCTGTAGTATAATTTAAGGTCTGGCATTGTAATGCCTCCTGCTTCACTTTTCTTAGCAAGAAAAGGATTGCTTCAGTTATTCTGGGTCTCTTATTTTTCCAAATGAATTTCACGGTTGCTTTTTCTAGTTCTACGAAGAATCCTAGTAGGATTCTAATAGGAATTGCATTAAATCTGTATAATGCTCTTGGCAGAATGGCCATTTTGACAGTATTAATTCTGCCTATTCAGGAGCACGGGAGTTCTTTCCATCTTCTAAGGTCTTCTTCAATTTCTTTTTTTAGTGTTCTGTAGTTTTCACTGTAGCGGTCTTTTACCCCTTTTGTTAGATTAATTCCCAAGTTTGTTTGTTTTTTTTTTAAGTGATTGTGAATGGGGTAGTGTTCTTTATTTCTTTCAGTGGATTCATGACTGCTGTATAGGAATGCATTTGATTTATGGGTGTTGATTTTATATCCTGCTACTTTGATGAATTCATTTATTAGTTCTAGAAGATTTTTGGTGGAATTTTTTGAATCTTCCAAATATAGAATCATATCATTGGCAAATAGTGATAGTTTGAGTTCTTCTTCACCTATTTGTATACCTTTAATTTCTTTCTTCCAATTGCTCTGGCTATGGTTTCAAGGACAATGTTGAATAGAAGTGGTGAAAGAGGTCATCCTTGTCTTGTTCCAGTTTTTAGAGGGATTTCTTTCAATTTTTCTCTGTTCAAAATGATGTTGGCCTTGGGTTTAGCATATATGGCTTTTGATGTTGAGGTATGTTCCTGTATCCCTAGTTTTTCTAGTGTTTTGAACATGAAGGGGTGCTGTATTTTGTCAAATGCTTTTTCTGCACCTGTTGAGATGATCATATGACTCTTGTTTATAAGTCTATTGATATGATGAAATATGTTTTTTTGATTTCCATATGTTGAATCAACCCTGCTTCCTTGGGATGAACCCCAGTTGATCATGGTGCACTATCTTTTAAAAAATGTTTTTGTATGTGAGTTGCCAGACTTTTATTGAGAATTTTTGCATTAATGTTCATCAGGGATATTGGTCTGAAGTTTTCTTTTCCTGATGTGTCTTTGTCTGGTTTTGGTATCAGGGTGATATTAGCTTCATAGAATGAGTTTGGAAGGGTTCCCTTCTTTTCTATTTCATGGAATAATTTGAGGGCATTGGTGTTAATTCTTCTTTGAAGGTCTTGTAGAACTTGGCTGAGAATCTGTCCAGTCCTGGGCTTTTCTTAATTGGCAGGCTTTTAATGGTCTTTTCTATTTCATTACTTGAAATTGTTCAGTTTAAATCGTGTTTGACCTCCTGATTCAGTCTAGGTAGGTCATATGTCTCTAGAAATTTGTCAATGTCTTCAATACTTTCTATTTTATTAGAGTATAAATTTTCATAATAGTTTCTAATTATCTTCTGTATTTCAGTTGTGTCTGTTGTGACATTTCCTTTTTCATCTTATATTTTATTTTATTTTATTTTATTGGTACTAGGGATTGAACCCAGGGGCAGTCCACCACTGAGCCACATCCCCAGCCCTATTTTGTATTTTATTTAGAGACAGGGTCTCACTGAGTTGCTTAGGGCCTCGCTAAGTTGCTGAGGCTGGCTTTGACCTTGCGATCCTCCTGCCTCAGCCTCCCAAGTGCTGGAATTACAGGCGTGCGCCACCGTGCCCGGCTCATCTTATATTTTAGTAATTTGGGTTTTCTCTCTTTTTCCCTTTGTTAGTGTGAGTAGGGGTTTTATCAATTTTATTGTTTTTTTTCAAAGAACCAACTTTTTGTTTTGTCAATTTTTTCACTTGTTTCTTTTGTTTCAATTTCATTAATTTTAGTTCTGATTTTAATTATTTCCTGCCTTCTACTATTTTTTGGTGTTGATTTGTTCTTCTTTTTGTAGGGCTTTGAGTTGTGACGTTAGGTCATTTATTTGTTGACCTTTTATTCTTTTAATAAATGAGGTCAGTGCAATGAACTTCCTCTTCATAGTGTCCCAGAGATTTTAGTATGTTGTATTGGTGTTGGATTGCTTTTAAAAATGAAGTTTATGGGGCTTGGGTTGTGGCTCATTGGTAGAGCACTTGCCTAGTGTGTGTGGGCTCAATCTTTAACACAGCATGTAAATAAATGAATAAAATAAAGGTCCATCAAAAACCAAATAAAATTTTTAAAAAATGAAGTTTATGATAGAGCCAAATTTGAAAACTCTTCTCCATCCTGTAAAGCCCATCCAGAGGCCACTGCCCCCAGGAAGCTGCCCCTGACCCTAGATTGCAGCTTCCCTGGCTCTGGCCTCGTAGTACACTTGGGATTCTGCTTCACCAACGATCATGGTTTGTCCAGTATTTGCTCTGATCCTCCTCTGCTGGGCGGCTGCAGTGTCCCTTGCGATGCTGTTGGCATCTCATTCTGTAGGAGACGTGGAGGATGGCCAGAGCACAGAGCACATGGACACCTTCAAGAGACGCTGTGAAATTGTTGAGCGAGCCATGGAAATAACTGTTCTTGCAGCCCACTGTGCCCTGGGGCTGGACCACATCATAGCACCTGAAGACCGAGCGCGGTCCTGGACCAGGCCAGAAGGGCTGCAGGGCGAAGAAGCATCCTCGTTTCTCTTCCCATTCTCACATAGTCAATTTGACCCAAAGGTCTGATGTGCAGTTTTCCTGGAAATCAGTTTCCAGGTCACACAAACAAGGACTGGACAGGGCTGAACATTTCTCTAACACATTGAAGCACTATGACTGATCAGAAAGAAATCAGAAGAGAAAGAAGAAAGAAAGAAAGAAAGAAAGAAAGAAAGAAAGAAAGAAAGAAAGAAAGAAAGAAAGAAAAACAGAGAGAGACAGAGGGAGAGAGGGAGGGAGGGAAGGAGGAAGGAGGGAGGGAGAGAGGGAGGGAAAAGGAAGGAGGAAGGAAGGGAAAAGAAAAGAGAGACAGAGGAAGGAAGAAGGAAGGAAGGGAGGGAGGGAGAGAGGGAGGGGGAGGGAAGGAAAAGAAAAGAAAGAAGGAAAGAAGGAAGGGAGGGAGGGAGGAAAAAGAAAGGAAAGAGAAAGAGAAAGAAAGAAAGAAAGAAAGAAAGAAAGAAAGAAAGAAAGAAAGAAAGAAAGAAAGAAAAGAAAGATGAAATGAAAGGAAGAAAAGAAAGAAAGGAAAGGGCTTCTTCATTATTTAGTAAGTGACCACCTTACTCTTTAGGGTTTACGTTACACTAGCACAAGACACAATGAATGACAGGGTGTATAACTGTCCCCCATAGCTGGCACCTCTTCCATGGCACTGAACACACTCCACCCTGCTGAACTCAGGCATGGACCCTTGGCTTTCTTTGACCATCATACATAAGTAGCCACAACCTTGCTGAGCGGAAACCTTTTTTATAGCAATAGCTGTGACTTATGTAGCATTTATATACACTTAAAAGTCTTGACATTTTCCGTGCACTACATCGATGATCAAAACAATTGTGAGAATTCAGGTGCTATCATTATTTCAATTTTCAAAGGAGGAGTGTGAATCTCAGTCACTCCATTTGGCCAGGGTCACCTAGTCCCTAAGTGTTTAAGCCAGGCAGGATTCCAACCCAGTGTCTCTCTGACGCTCAGACTAGAATACTGAACATGTTAGGAGATCTAAAATCCATGGCATATAGACACAGGGGTTAAGAGGGTGGCATTTCAGCCCTGGCCAGCCGAAAGAAGGAAAACAGCGTCTAGGATCAAGGAAGCACTAGACTTAAAGCTTCCTTTGCACAACACAGCCTCTTAAGTTGCTGCCACCTGTATCAGATCATCCTAGAAACCGAAACAGCTCACACACCTGAATGCCATTGCCAAGTATGTCATTGGGAAAACACAGGGAGGGGCCCTTCAGAGTGATGGAGCTTCCGATTCTACCATAAGCAGAAAAATAGCATGTCTCCCTCTCTGGAATGAGCAGAAACTTTAGAAGTCATCTTCTCCTTTCCCCTCTGCCATCTTGACGAGCAACATCCCGGGTAGGAGCTTCTCCATCAGCCTGAATCCCACAGTGGAGGTAGCTTCATGTCAGCAGGGGAAGCCCAGGATGGACACAGAACACGAGTGAGAAATAAGCATTTGTGGTCGTGACCATTTAGATGGGCAGAGGGGTCATTTGTTATTACAGCATCAGTTTTCCTATACTGACTATAGTGGCAGCAAAGCCCAGCATCCCTCCCAGTGTCTCCAGGGATTTTCAGAGTCTGCCTCCTCAGATTCTACATTTCTACATCTACCTGATTATTATCATGAGTGACAACCAGCTGCATTTTCTTGATGTTCCCCCATCTCACCTTCACAAGTAATTTATGTATAAAGAAAGACTTTGAGTTACAATTTTGGTATGAAAGAGGTCATCACACCACAGCGTCACGAAGAGCTTCACATTGAGAACTGCCTCTCCCATCATCTGAAAGTCTAGTTGAGTTGTTCAAGGCCACCAACTCAGAATTCTTCCTTGTTCCTTATGCAGAATGTGACCGTCTTTTGAGGTCTCTCACAGGTCCACTTCTTCCCCCAAGCAGTGTTCCAATGAATTTCTTCAGAATAAAGATAGTTCTTTCCTTTAGGTGTATACCAGGCCCTGCTATTAAATTTCCTTTTTCTGAGCACAAGCATGGAGACAAACAGAATGACATTTGCACTTCAGCTCTGCCAGGTCTAGAAGGGACACACCCCCTAGGACCCAACTGTAATGTATCCACAGCCTGGAATGTCCCCAGGGTCATGAACCAGGAGCTTCTCCTCCATGAAGAAACACCTGTGAGTGTTTTCCAACCGTGTCCATTGACACCAAGTGCCAGGAATGTACACTTTCCTCAGAATTTCAAAGATAACTAATACTTAGACATTGTTTTAAAGAATCCTGTCTCCACAATTTAAGGGACTCCATTGAGCTGAATTTATAGGACCCATGTAGAGCCAGGCAGATGCTGTGAGTGGGGAGGGGAAGCTGGGGAAGGGGATGACTTTGACTTTGGAGTATCAGTGAAAGAAAGACAAGGGGTGGTGGGATCTCTGGTAGAGGGAAAAAAAAATAAAACAACAGACTAAGAGCATCTTTGGGGAACACAGTAGACTCAATTAAAAACTAGAGCCCTAAAAGAATGCAGATCTCCCAAACAAACATAATTGAGCAGAGAGATGAGACCTGTCCCATAGATCACCTGCCATAATTAGAACGAATCACCAGTTCCATCAGGCAGTCATCCTGGAAGTCTGGGAAAATTGAGTTCTTAATTAAATCCTCATCAGATTTGCCAGTACCCGTGTCCCCCACATCCCATTTCCCCAAGTCTCAAGCCTGGCCCTGGGTGGTCCCATGAAGTGAATTCCACCCTGCTCCATTTAGCAAGGATGGGCATGGAGACACTGCTCCTAATTCCTGGACCCTCACCCTCAAGGAAAGTGGCCAATCTCAGTATTCCCAGAGAGGAGCCAAGCACGCGTCTTCTTCTAAAGAACCATTTCTCTTCTCTCTGCCCCCCTCCCCTCATCCCCTGCCTGGGGTCCCGGTCACCCAGTCCCCTGCACGGCGGTCCCAGGGGAATTCCAGTCCGGACTCTCCTCTCCATCCTCTGCACCTGGCTCAGGTTTCGCTGGCTCCCTCTTGGCAGATCCCATCTCCTCACCCTGGATGTCCTTTCTCTCATTCTCTGGCCACCAAAGCCTCACTGGAGTCCCACTGTTTCACTGCACATGTTCCTATCCAGGTCACCACCCGGGTCCTGACTTCAACCCTTAGTGACAGCTTTTGCCTGTTGTCCTTTCTAGAAAGACTGTACCTAGGTTCTGTGATTCCAGACTCTTGGTTTTACCCCTGATTCCCTGACCACTGATCCTTCATCTCCTTTTCAGCTCTTCCTCACCCCTTGAGAGCTGTGACTTCTCTGGGTTCCTTCCTCCGTGCTGGCTCAGGGATCTCTCCTCTGTCCATCTTGGTCTGTGCCAGTGATTCTCCCCTGTTCCTCCAGCCCTGGTCGCTCTCCAGCTCCAGACCCATAGACCCAACAGCCTAGTGGCAGCACTAACTGGATGACCTTGGCGCCTCAACCTCAAAACACATGGAATCTTCCAGGCCTACCTTCCTGCTCCACCACCAGAGTTTTCTCCTGTGTGCTCAGCTCAGTAAGCACCAGCTCCTGTCGTGTCAGCCCTTGACTCAGACTCAAAACCCTGGTGCCTTTCTGGATGCTTCTCTTATCCTCATGTACATCTTTCTAAATCAGGAGTAGAAAACTTTTCCTGAAGAGCCAGAGAGCAAATGGTTTAGGTTTTGAGGGCCAGGTGGCCTGTCACACTACCGGACCCCATGGTCTCCCCTGTTTTGAACACCAGTCTTGGTCTATGGTGCAGGGTCACCATACTCTATGATTTATCTGCAAGTCAATAGCAGTTTACACAGGCCATTTTCAAGTATTTTATTAATTTGAAAAAATAGATAATAGTATAAAATTACATTATATAAAATACATACATACATAATATAAAATTCATGAGTGGCACCCAGCCTTTCAGCCCCCTTGACCAAAAAATTCCCTATTAGCCATTCATGTGTATATTTTTTATGCATTAATTTTTAAAATTTTAAATGGACACAAGATCTTTCTTTTATTTATTTATTTCTATGTGGTGCTGAGAATTGAACCCAGAGCCTCACACATGCTAGGCAAGTGCTCTACCACTGAGCTACAACCCCAGCCCTCATGTGTACCTTTCAGAGATAATTTATGCATACACAACCATACACAAATAATAGCATATTATGTGCACAGCTCTAAGACTTTCTTTAAATGTATTTTTCTTACTTTATAGGCACTATCTACATTCCAATCTCATAGAAACATTCTATCTTCTCAATATTAAACTTCGGGATTTTTTCTTTCTCTTTTATTATTTAAATTTTAAAATGTATATGCAATATCTAGGACCTACGCAAGGTTTAAAAATAATATCATGTATATTCATATACGTGCCACTCATCTTAAGAAATTGAATGCTGTCAACGCAGCTAAATCCCCTTTGTATACACCCTTCAAACATCACCTGATGGCTGCTCCCTCCCAGAAGGACCCTCTCTCCTACACTTGACAACATTCCCAGACACCTTTATACATTTGTGATATAGGTTGTGTCTCCAAACAATCATTAGTATTGCTTTGCATGTTAAAGTGTGAGAGTATCATTCGACCTGTGAGTTTTTCTGTCACTTTCTTTTGTCACAGGAAATGTGATTAATGTTCTTTTAGAAGATGTTTGTGAAATTCATCCTTGTCAATATATAATATCCCCTGGTCCACTAATATTCACTATGGGACAACATTACATTGTGTAAACATCCTACTATTTACTTACCCTTTTCTTGTTGCTTGAAGTTCAAGTTATTTTTCACTTTTTGCTATCATACTAGTCCACACTGTCATGGCAGTACATGGGCTCCTATTGTTCTACCTTCTTGCCAGTACTGAGTGTATCAGGCTGTGCTGGTCAGCTTTCCATTACTGTAACAAAATGCCTGAGATAATAAACTTCAAAAGAGGAAAGGTTTGTTTTGACTCGCAGCTTCAGAGGTTCCAGTTCATGATTGGTTGGCCTTCTTGCTTTGGGCCTGTGGTGAGGCAGCTCGTCATGGTAGGCAGTGTGGGGTGGGGCAACCTGCTCACCCCATGGCAGGCAAGAAATAAAAGAGAGAAAGAGGGCAATTCAGGGTCCTTCAATGTAAGCCCCCAGCTAACTAACTTCTTTCCACTTGGCTCCACCTCACAAGGTTCTACCACCTCCCAATAATATCACAGGCAGGGGGCAAGCCTTAGGCACATGGGTTTTGAGGAACATTAAGAACAAAATTATAGCATAGGCATTCTTGGCAGGAAGGCGACACTCCAATGAGATAATTAAGGAGAGTTTGATGACAGGATCGTTCACACAGCTGGGAACAAGGCTGAGTAAGAGACGGCAAAGCACTCACGCTAGGGAGCCGGCGTTAAGTGTTACTGGACCTGGAGCTATCTGTGTGGTGGGAGAGGATGCTCACCAAGAGCTGAGCCCTCAGTAAGCCTCACAGACATGTCAACCTTAGGCAGGGCGGGGAGGGAACCAGGGAGATGAACCCCAAACTCACGGTCTCACCAGCCTCCATTTTCTGGATGGAGAAGGCTGCAGAGTGGATCTGGAGGAGTGAAAGAGAGAATACCTGGCACCTGGTATTGTAAGACCTTGAAATTATTGCTAAGCTGATCATGATGGTTTTATTTTGCATTCTTCTGACATTTAATCAAGTCAAGCATTTTTTCATGTGTTCACTGTCCATTTAATACCCTTCTCTGTAAATTGCCTCTTCTTATGCTTTGCACATGTTTTTCTTCTGAGTTGTCTTAACAATTGATTTAGAAATGTTCTTTAAATATTCTGAGTGCTAATTCTTTGATAGGCATGTGTGCACTGCTATTTATTTTCTTACAGTGTTTTTTGGTAAAGAAAAGTTAAATTTTAACGTAGTTGAATTAATTCTTTCATAGATTATGCTTTGTCTTGCTTAAGAAATCCTACCTCATTGTGAGTTCATAAAAATATTCTACATTTTCTTATAATGCTTTTGAAGTTTGCTTTTTTATTAGGTTTTTAATCTCCCTGGAATTTATTTTTGCATGTGGCATGAGATATAGATCAGATTGTTTTCCTCATATGCATTATCGATTTTTTTTTTTTATTTGGAACCAGGGATTGAACTCAGGGACACTCGGCCACTGAGCCACATCCCCAGCCATATTTTGTATTTTATTTAGAGACAGGGTCTCACTGAGTTGCTTAGGGCCTCGCTAAGTTGCTGAGGCTGGCTTTGAACTCACGATCCTCCTGCCTCAGCCTCCCAAGTGCTGGGATTACAGGCATGCACCAAGGCGCCCGGCTTCATTATCAATTGATCCTGCACCATTTGTTAAATGGTTTCCTTATTATTCCCTACCGATATGACCTGTCAGCTCTGTGACATAGTAAATTTCCACATAAACATTGGTTTGTTTCTAGGCTCTCAATTTTGATCCACTAATTTATTTTTCCATATCTGTTAAAAAAACACAATTTCAATGACCGTAGTCAGACCAGAAGACATGGATATCTACCAAGGTAAATCCTTCCACTTTGTTCTTCCTTAACTCATTTTAATTGTTATGGCCTTTACTCTTCCCTTTAAATTTTTAGAATCAGTTTGTCAAACTCTGGAGAGTACTTTATAAGGATTTTAATTGGAAGGACATTAATTAAATTAATGAATTATTATCAATTTATTAAATTAATAAATTTATTAAAATAATGAATTTAATTAATTAAATTTAATTAATTTAATTAAATTAATTAAATTAATTAAATTAATTAAATTTATTAATTTAAAAAATAATTTATAAATTATTTTATAACTATTTATAAATTATTTTATAAATTAATTTATAGGAAATTTGAAATATCCTGATAGTAGGTCTTGTTATTCATGGACATGGTACATCTCTCCATTTATTTAGAATTACCTCTAACTTCTTTCAATGAAAGATTAAACATTTCTCCATAAATGCTATGTACGTATTTTGTTAGATTTATTCCAATGGTTCTTGCATACTTACCATTGTTACAAATTTCCCTTTTCCAATGTCTGCAGTGGTACACAGGAGATAAAGAACTTTTAAGTACTAATCTTTATATCCAGAAACTTTGCAAAACTCATAAATTATAGTAATCTATTTGAAGATTTTTTTATTTTCCTTGATTGACAATAATTTATTCTACATATAAGGATGGTTTTATTTCACCCTTTCCAAACCCTTTAGCTCTGACTTCTTTATTTTGTCTTAGTGGGTTGGTTAGGGGCCTCAGGACAGTGCTGAATGGAAGCTATGCTAGAGGGTCTTTTGCCTTTTCTTTAATTTAAATGATTGCTTCCAACAGTTTACCAGTAACATGCTGGCTGCATGGTTTTTCTTCCTTAATGGGTTAAGGAAGTTCTCCTTTATTCCTTCTTTTCAGAATATTTTTACATGAATAACTGGTAAATGTTTTCAAATTACTCTGTATCTGTTGAGATGACCACATGATTTTCCTGCTTTAATGTGAAAAATCTTTGTATTCCTGAGATCTAACCAGTTCAACAATGATCACATAAATTTGTATTTGTTTTGCAAATGTTTTTATGTTTTGCATCTATATTTGTAGAAATGGTGTGTGATTTTTGTTCCTCACAAGGTGCAAATCTATTTGAGGAGTTAGTATCCTCATGCAATAAGCTGGTATGTGTTCCTTCATCTATTAGTCTCTGGATGAATTTGTCTAAGGCTGGAATTATTTGGTACTTGAAAGCTTATTAGAACTCATTGCTAAAATTGTGTAGGCCTGATGCTTTGAAGATAAGTATAATTTAAACTACTGATCCATTTTCTCCAAAAACAATAAAGAGATAAAGTTTTCTATTTCTTCTTGACTTAATGATTAATAATATTTTAATAGGAAATTATCCATTGTATTTAAGCATTTACATTTATTTGCATAAATCTGTTCATAGCATTATCTGCTACATCTATGGCTGCTCCCCCTTTTCACTTATAATAATCCATATTTGTATTCTCTTTTTTCACTTGATAAATTTTGCCAAAGGTTTTTCTATACAATTCATCCATCTCATCATTCTTTTTTGTTGTAAGTTCTTCTCAATTTTATTAATTTCTTTTGTTGGGTTATTTCCTCCTTTGCCTTTTCTGGCTTTTAAAACAATATTTTAGCATTTGTTTTCTATATGAACATTAAAGTTATAAATCACCAATCTCCATGCTTGTATTCTCAGGAGTTTTGATATGCCTATATATGGTTTTCTTTCTATTTATCCTAGTTAGAGTTTGCTGACATTATTAAGTTTGTAAATTTAAGACTTTCACCAAATTTGTGAAAAATCTCAGCTATTATTTCTCAAAAAAATAAAATTCTGCCCAATTGTCTCTCTCTTTCTGAGACTCTAATTATACATATGTTAGATCTTCTGATTCGGTCCTGTAGGTCCCTGTGACTCTGTTCAATTTTTTAAATAGTAAACTTGAAGGTGTTTTTTAAATAGTCTTCAGCCTATAGAAAAATTGTGACGCTAATGTAGAGTTCCCACATACTCCATACCAAGTGCCCCCTGTCATTGATATCTTATACTGGTTCTGTTCATTTGATTCACCTAATGAACCAATACTGACATGTTATTTTAAACTAAAGTCTGTGTGTTATTCAGATTTCCTTGGTTGCCTTTTTCTCCTCCAGGATCTCACATTACTTTTAGTCATCATGCCTCCTTAGGCGTCTGGGCTGTGACAATTTCTCAGACTTCTCTTGTTTTGTATGGTGTTGGCATTTTGAGAAGTACTAATCAGGTATTTTTTAAGATGTCCCTCAGTTGGGATTTATCTGATTTTCTCCCTTGTGAGCAGTGAGTTTGGGGGAGGGGAGGGCCTGGCCAAGCACACATGCCTTACATAATTGGAAGGGGCCACACTCAGCACTGTGGTGCTGGCCCTGATCTCCTGGCCAAGGTGTGCCCTTGGGGTTCTCCACTGTGAAGTGGCTCTCGGCTTTCCACACTCTGCTCTCTGGGAGACGTCTCCTCACAGCCCACACTAGGGGAGGGGGGCTATGCTTGGCTTCCATGAGAGCAGCTCTCCACGTCAATTACTGGGAGTTCTCTACAGGAGATTTCTTTCTCCTCCCGTTCATGCTTTCATTTGTATCAGAATTAATTCATATACTTTTATTTTATACTTTAGGTTATAATACTGTATCATCTTTGGTTGCTCAGATTGTTCCAGTTTTTCCACTGGGACTCCTTAGGTTGTCTCCTGTGTTCTTTTGACATACTTCCATTGTTTGGGGCATTGTTTTTATTTGATTTTATTTTTAAGCATCGTAAGATACTCCAGCATACAGCAAGAAGGCACTGTCTATGAGACAGAAAATGATCTTGGCTAAACACTGAATCTGCCTGGTCTTAGACTTTCCAGCTTCCAGAACTGTGAGAGATAAATTTCTGTTGTTGATAAGCTGCCCGGTGTGTGGCATATTGTTATAGCTACCCAAATGAACAGTTCACTTGGACAACTGGTTGGAAGAGTGAGGATATTTGACCTCTCTAGCTTTAGTTGCCTTAATACATAAAATGGATACAATAAATTCTATTCTCATAGGATTGTTGTAAGTATTAAAGAAAACATCTATCTTAGCCTGGGATTTATCCCAGAGTAGATGCTCAGTAAGGCTTTTAGAAATTATCATTATTGACTTACTGTGCATTTGGGTAAAACTTTAGTGTTCGTAATTGGGAATTTTATATACCTTTGATTATTTCATAATGGTTTTGGACAAAATTTCTGTATGGTAAAATGCTGGTGAAGAATTTCCAATATAACCTAAGATATTTTGTTACCTAGCACACTATCCACAAGAATATTTGTGAAGATGAGATTGATTCTATCAGGGTCAAAGCTTAAGTGAGAGAGCTCTTCCCAAAGCCACTACAAAGTGTGAGGGTCTCAGAGCTCTGGCATTGTTCACGAAGGATTTTTTGCCTAAAAGTGTTTTCCACTCAATTTTTTTCAGTGTGTTGTGAGTCATTAAAAAAAAATAAATCAAGAGGCTTTTGCCAAAAATAGCATAGTTTAATTCATCATCATTTTAGACAAATCTGTAATGAAAAAGGCAGCAACTTTGAAAGCCATCTTCACTACACTGATGCACTTTTGTTTTGGTTATAATAGGTTTTAAAAAAAATTTACTGAAAAAATATTGCATAAGCCTGTAGACTCTTAGGAGAGCCTGTAAGCAGCTCAGAGCCCTGTGCCCGGTCATGCTGTCGAAGGATCCACTAAGACGTTGCCAGTATAGCAAGGAGCAGAGGCCCTGCCACTTGCACTGCTGACCTCACTGGACCCTTCCCTGTCCCCTGGAACCTGGATACAGACACTGAGGCTGCTGCCGCTTGCAGCTTTAATACATTTCTATGACGTAATTCTTTACATTCCTGGTTTCTAATTCAAAGTCAGGTTGGTGTATGTGATCATAAAAATCTGGGTAACATCCCTAGCTGCAAAGGGAGGCTGGGAGAGTGAGTTTCTGCTGCTCATCTTTTCAGGGTGAAACGTGGACTCTGTCTTAGAAAGATGAAAATTCTCCAGCCGTATGCACAGGCAGACCTTATTTTATTGCACTTAGCTTTACTGTTCTGCAAAGATATTGTGCTTCTTACAAATTAAAGTTTTGTGGTGACCCTGAGAAAGTCTATTAGCACCATTTTTCCAACAGTTCAGACGACCGTTAACATTATTTAGCAATAGGGTATTTTTAGTTTAAGTACATACTTTTAAAAAAAAGACATAATATTATTGTAATATTGTGTAAATATAATTTTTATGTGCTCTGGAAAACAAAACAATTCATTTGACTTGCTTTATTTTGATAGTCACTTTATTGCAATTGGGAACTAAACTCACAGCATCTCCAAAGTGTTCCTGAGCCAGGACATGGAATGAAGCATTAGTGTTCAATTCTGAAGAACAAGTGGGTTGAGAGGTCCACCAGGGCTTATTTAAGAGGTGGCTGGACAGGCCCTTGCCCACCCCCATCTAGGCAGACGTGGAAGGTGTGGGAGTAGAAATTATTGAAGTCCATATTGGGCCTAGTGAGAAGGATGGTGGGCCCTTCTGTCTGCCCACCCCCCAGCCTTGGAGGAAGACAGCAGCGTTCTCCTGTTCCATCCCCATGGCGAGTGGTGGGAGAGGGAGCCAAGAGGTCCACTCACACCCCCCGAGGGTTCTGCAGAATGAGACAACAGCTCACGTCCCTTGCTGGCTTTTGCTAAGGCAGAGAACTAGCTAATCTGCCTTTGGATCTTAAGTGAGCAGGAAGAGAAGCCGGCTCTCCCACCACCAAGGAGGGACAGTGGGAAGGCCCCTCTCCAAGTGGCCCCCTGTGGGTGCCCAGGTGAAGCCCTGCCCTGCATACAGAGGTTGCCCACAAGAGCACTGACAGCCCTCAGCGCTGGTCAGGGAGGAGCAGCCACCAACCAGGAGAGGACCATGACCTGGATGATCAGGGAAAGAGAGTTCTCTCCCACCTCCCGCTCCACCCTCAGACTCCAACACCAGAGGAAATGGAGAGTGGGCAGAGGCATTCAGAAACAGACCCCAACTCTTCTCCCTGGGCTCTGATGCTGGAGCAGGATAAGGAGGAGAGAGAAGACCACGTCCTGCCTCAGGCCCACAAACCACAGGCTGGCTGCTGAGAGGAGCCAAGGCTGACAGAGCAGCGGGCTCGGACCCAGACGAGAGTCCTAACATCCACAAGGCCAGAAAGCAGGCTTCCTTCTGAGACGTCAGCAAGACACCTGCCTCTACAGGCAGCAATGAGCAGGAAATAAAGCCCCTCAACCCCTGCAGCCCTATAGGCTCACGCTGCTCCACACGCCAAGACATACGTCAGTCAGAAGGACCAGCATGCCGGGAGGAGAGAAAGGATGGAAACCGCCCCCTCCAGTCTCGAATCATGAGTTCCTCCCCGGAGAGACTTTATAACAGAAGGAGAAGGGATAAAACCTTGGGGAATGTGGTTCACAGATATTTAATATTTTAAAGAACTTGGCAGATTGTCTCTCAAGGATGGTCATCCTCAGACAACAACTCCAAGGCGAATTAGTTTGTCTACTGCCTAGGACAGGTCCGAGGACCGGGAGGGTGGGCGTGCAATGGAAATTCTTGCAAGAGAGTAAAAATAGAGACTCTGAGCAGAAGTCATATTTCTCCCCTGAAAATGTGCTCTGCAGGGAGAGCACTTCCTGAGAGGATAGAACAGGAGGGCTCGGTGAGGACCCTCATCAAGGTCTTTCCAAGGTCAACCTGAGAAAGCAACAGCATGGCGCCTCTGGAGTCACCTCCAGGGCCTCTCCCTTTGCAAACCCCTGAGGATGAAGCAATAACTTGGAAAAGGAAGCGTTGGGCCCACGAAAGTTTGGACTCTTACAATACCGGGGTGGAGAGGAAGAGAAATGGGGTGGATGTCGACCGGATGGGCTGTTCCCGCTCTGCCCTTCAGCCCCAGCCCAGGCCCTGCTGGACTCGGCTGCAGAAGAGCGGCCCACATACCTGGGCCGAGGCATCACAGACTTGACTGGGGGTCCTTCCTGGCCATCACGGGACTTTGGGCAAATTACTTAATCTGTCTATATCAAATAGTGTTTGGAGGCTCTTGGTGTGATACCTGGTCCCAGGAATTATCCAGCCTCAACTGTTATTTTTATCAAAACCCTCCTGCCTTTAACTGACAAGCCGTCTAGGAAGTCTGTGGTTGATTCTTTGGTTCTCCCTAACTGGGGCTCGATTTCAACTCTTATATTAAAGTCAGAATGTTATGGTCCGAATAATTCTATTAAAGTCAGAATATTAATGTGTGTATACATCACATTAATTTTAGCCTCAAGCACAAGACTTCAAAGGCATTCCCACTTCGAGACAACCAAGGTGGCCATTCTCCGACACCCACCTCGGGTGGAGGGTGGGCAGGGTCAAGCTCTTGTTCCCCTTCCTCTATGGTTAGGGAGCCCAGGTGGGCAAGTGTGTGAAACGCCGAGAGTGCTCAGGACACCTCCAGGTGTAAAGATGTGGAAGGAGAAGCACAGAGACGATAAAGCCGCCGGCGGCTAAACAGCCCCCATCGCGAAGCCCCGCGCCTCTCCCTCCGGACAAGCCTGAGGGTCCTTTGCCGCCCCTGCCAGCACCCTCCAAGATCTGCACGATCAAAGGTGAGTCTTTGGTCAACGTTTACCAAATACTTTGCTCTCCACGTCTGAAATTTTAAACGACAGCTGCCCACCCCCCAACCCTTGAACATTCGTTTCTTTCCTGCAAATAAGCAAAACACACTCTTTTCCTTGAAATTCTGCATGTTCAGCAGGATATTTTTGGGCACGGAGGTGGATTGTAATGCAAATGCCCTTGATTTTCTTGGGACTCTTTCTCCTGTGAATTCAGTGAGTGATAGGCCCCCTTGAAATAAATGGGCTTTTGATAGATGAAAATTCCCCTTTCCCCTGTGAAATGTGCTTGGTAGCGAATCCTTCCATGTGGCAGGATTTGTTTAATAACTCAATGTCCCGCGAAGCTGGTGGAGCAAATCTGTTGGGATAAAGAGAGGAGCCAGGGTAAGGATCAGGAGAGGGCCCCGGGGCTCAGGATGCAGAAGCTACAACCGGTCACCACACCGACAGGCACCAGGAACCGGAGTGATCCACAGATATTAACAGGGTGCAAATTACACAAAGGTAGGGTAAGCAAGCTGGGAGAGGCGGCTACTGATGGGCAGAACTCAGGAGGGACCAGCGGACATCAGGGCAGCTGCTGTTTACTCTGTGCTTGTTGGAAGCAGCCATGGTCACAGCAGCCCCTGTGTGGACAGTCCCAGGTGCTCGCTCCTCTGTCAGAGTCCTCGGTGACTGGCAGCCTGCTGCCGTCTCCCTGGGTTCCCAGGGTATGAAAGACTCCCTGCAGCCGTTCCTGCCTCGAGAGAACTTGAGGATGGTTTGTGACGGGACAGGACATCAGCTCTAAGGACTGTCATTTGAAAGACCTGGTGGACCCCGGCCCAGAAATGACAGAGTTGTCTCAAGCTGAGACCACCAGGAGGCAGTCTTCAGTCCATCTCAGATGGAAAGAGTCCTGCTAATCAGGGCCACCCAGTGACGCAGGCCATGCGGGGATCCTCCGTGGAGGCAGCCTTCACAGAGCTCCTGCAGAGGCAGGGTGAGCTGGGCGTGGTGAGAGCCTTCTGTGCTGAGGCTGCCACTCAGCTCGGCCCTGGCCACGCCCCGGGAGCACTCTCCAGGGCTCCTGGCCCTGGGACCTGGCCCCAGCCTCTTCTCTTGCCCCGCTAGTTCCTTGGACTCCAGTCAGAAGCTCCCAGAATCAGCTCAGTGTGTTCTGCCTCCTCTGGCTTGAGGCCTTCCTTAGCCTCGACCTGCTTGACTAATTCCCCACTTGTCATTCTTCTGGTTGACTCCGCTGGTCCCTGAAGCCCCTTCCCCAGAAGCACTGTTTCTAAGCCCTGAGAATGGAGGAGGTGTCTCCCCTGGGCTGCCAGGGCCCCTCGCCTCTCCTGTTTCTCAATACTGGACACGCCGCTCTAACTGGGAGCCACGCACTGGGGGCCACCAGCCAGCCAGGGGAATGTGGGTCTTGTTCGTTTGGGAATCCCCAGAGCCCAGCATCCTGTCTGGCTCCTAGTAGGTGCTCAACACAGACCTGCTAGATGTCTGCAACCTCAGAACTGCTGTGGTTCTGCTCGCCACCCCTCTGCTCAGACCCTTAGGCTGCTTGGCTGGGCTCAGGGATTTGATTCCAAGACCTCAGAACACTAAGGTCTGAGGTTTAATTAATTTCTTGAAACCAGGTTTTTCCCATATTCATTCTACGAGTGAGGGATCTTTCATAAGGTTAATTGAGGCAAAATGGGAGAGAACGTCTGTCTTTTACCCCCAGTGAGTGGGTGGCATCCTCTCTGCAGAGACAGAGCTGCTAATGAATGGATCTTGAAGAGAACAGCATTCTAATTCTGGATCCTCGGTCAGCCTGCTGTGTAACTTTGAGATAACTGCCTACCTTCTCTGGGCATCATTCATTTAGCATTTATTTCAGTCCTACCATGTTTCCAATATTTGGACAGGATTGAACATAGATCAAAATCTCTGTCTTCACAGAATCTACAGTTTAAGGGAGGGAGAGACAGTGCATCAACAAGCAACAAAATAAATATCTAAATGTAAATTATGGCGAGAACCACAGAGGAGTAACAGAGAGTAATGGAGGTGAGCACGGAGAAAACTACTGAGATAGGAAGAGGCAAAATTTAAGTCAGAGGGATACAAACCAGTCAGCCATAGAGTGTTCCGGGCAGGTGGACAATGGCATGTGCAATGGTCCTGCTGTGGTTTAGACATGAGGTGTCCCCCAAAAACTCATGTGGAGACGATGTGAAAATGTTCAGAGGTAAAACAATAAGATCATGAGAGTCGTGACCTAATCAGAGGATTCATCCACTGATGTGGATTCGCTGGTGGTAACTGTAAGCAGGTAGGGTGTAGCTAGAAGAAGCAGGTCACTGGGGGTGGCCTGGCGAGCGGAGCTCTCTCTCTGCTTCCTGGCTGTCCTATCCTGAGCTGCTTTCCTCCACCGTGCCCTTCCGCCACAATGCTCTGCCTCACCTCCATCCCAGAGCGAAGGAGTCAGCTGACCATGACCAGCTGAACCTCTCAAACTGCGAGTGGAAATAACCTTTTTCTCCTTTAATTTGCTCTTGCCAGGTATTTTAGTCACAGCAGTGAAAAAGTTGACCCACACACGTCCTGAGGCATCAGTGATTGAGAAGGGGAGGAAAGGCCCATAGGCCTACAGCATCACTGGTGAGGGGGCGATGTCACACCTGAGCAGGGAATGATAATGCCAGCACCGCTGCTCCCCAGGGCCTTAACCAATGGCAAGAAGCAGATCCGATTTTGCCTAGTCCCAAGCTCATGATCGTTGCTCAATAAATATTAGTTAGGAAAATAAATGAATGAACTGGTGCTTCCTTTGAAAGAATTTGGAATTACTGGTCAATGAAAAGCAATTGTTACAATCATTAGTAAGTTTCTAAGATTCACTTTTGGCCTCCAGGATTCCTAAGGACAATGGCAATTACTTCAGTACAAATCTGCCCATACGCCCTGAAAGCAATACAGAAGAAAACAGGACAGTAAATAAGATTACTCTTAGCCCACACCTGTAAGCAAAACTATAAGTCAGAGAACCTTAGAAACTTCAAATTGTGTTAAAGCAGAAAAAAAAATCTGGAAATGGAGTTGACTGAGAGTCCACAGAAGAATGGAAAGGCAAGCAGAGCATGTCCTAGGAGCGTGTGACAAGGCCCTGGGGTGGCAGAACTCAGACAACGTCAGTCAGTTCTCATCCTGAGAAAGAAAGGTGCACTCCAGGCTGAGTTAGAGAGTTCCACCAAAAACAGTTGTGAGACCAGCAGATGGAAACCTGACATTGTGGAGTAAAAAAGAAGCTGTCCACACAGGGCACAGCCTGGGGTGGCAGCCTGGAGATCAAGCTGCTTCCAGGAAGAAAGGGAAGATTCTTGGAAAGGAGAGTATTCCTAGGAGGTGTGGTATAAAAATAAAGGACAAATGACCCATGCCCTAAAACTAAACCAAACTCCTCAAACCAGAGATGATCAAGAATCAGGCTGGATGCAGTGGCACACACCTGTAATCCCAGCAGCATGGGAGGCTGAGGCAGGAGGATCATAAGTTCAAGACCAGCCTCAGCAACTTAACAAGGGTCTAAAGCAACTCAGTGAGACCCTGTTTTAAAAAAAAATTATAAAAAGTCCTGCTTATTAGAGAAATAATAACAGCCACAAAGGAAAGAGATTTTGAACTGAGCACCAAGCAAACCACTCAATCTCTTCCCTCCTCTCAATGCTTACCTGGAAGGAAAGCCCAACTGAAATAAATAATAATAGATGGTAAAAAAGCATAACATCCACACCACATTATTTTAAGAAAAAATGAGACTTGGTGTATCTCAGCACATGAAAACACATGCAAAGACATGGGACTATAAAAACACTCCAATGGGAACTAAATATTATTAAACAAGAAACTTTAGATATTAAAGATCAACATTTTAAACAAGTACAAAATTCAGAAAGTAAATCGTATAAACAGTAGGAAGAAGAGGATGGGAGCTGGTTGACCTCAAAAAAGAAAGGGAAAGAAAAACAAAATCCTATGGATTTTGAATGAATCAGAAGGGCCCCCAGGAAGCACAGACACCGTTGCCCATTGGTATCTGCAGGGCATTGGCTGTGAACACCCTGCAGACACCCAAATCTGCATGTAATCTATTTAAGATGCTCAAGTGTCTTGGAAATGTCAAGTATTTGCATATAAGCTATGCACATGTTCCCATATATTTTAAATCATCTCTAGATGACCTATAATACATAATGCAATGTAAATGCTGTATAAATGGCTCTTGCACTATATTACTATGGGGAACAAAGACAAGGGGGATTGTACATGTTCAGTACTGATGCAGTATTTTTTCAGATATATTTGATTTATTGTTGGTTATGTCCCAAAATGCAGGAAGTATAGATTCAGAGAGCCACTGCCAACCAAAAGGATGGAGATTAAAAGACCCAGGAAACTACAACCAAAAGAAAAGGTTATCACAGAAAAAAAAAAAGATAGATAAAATATAGGCAAAGAAGACCAACATACGTATAATCAGAGTTCTCAAATTAAGAAAAGAAAAAAGCAATGGAGAAGAACTCTTAATTAAAACTATAATTCAAAGATTTTTCCTGAAATAAAAGACATGAATTTACAAATTGAACAGGCTCCCCAGAAGGCTCAACTCTGACTTATCCTGAAGTGAAAATATTAGATATTCAAGTAAAAGAAAATACATAAATCCCAACAAAAGAAAACAAGAAGCAACCTAGAAAGACAGTCATGAACAGAGCAATATTTCTAAGAAACTGAAGTTTAAAAGAATCACGAACGAAAGGAATTTTATATCCAGTTATTTGTCTTTCAATATCAAGAATACAAAAATAGTTCCCAATATGAAAAAGTTACAGAATATTTATTCCTGAGTCCTTCCTGAGAAATCTTCCAGAGTAAAAACTATATCCAGTCACACTATTATAGAAACACTGGCAGAAGGATTGATTTTAATCATTTGGTATATTGAACCATAGATCAATGACTAAAACCTAGATTTCCATAAAGATAAAAGAATACTGTGTAAATATGTAAAGAAAGCTGAAATCAGAACAAAACAGAGAGAAGGGAGCAAGAAAGAGGAAAGTAGATTAAGCTCATTATTGCTGCATAGCTAATAGAATCAAATAATATCATTTAAAGTTAAAATAGTGGAAAACTCAGAAGCAAGGAAATGGGAATTGAATACATTAAGTAAAGGTGTTATTGTGAACATAATCATGAAAACAATAAATATCCAAACTTTGTAAACACCAAAAACAGCCAAATAAATAAGCACCACACACCACATTAAAAAAGGTTTAGTGACAAATGATAGAGCTAAGTATAAATTTATATCAATACATGCCAATAGGCTTAAGTTACCTACTGGGAAAAAAATATTGTTCTGATTGTCTCACAAAACAAAACCCAACTGTCTGCTGTTCGAAAGATACATATTTGAAAGCAATTCAGGAAGGCTATAAATAAAAAATGGAGCCAAAGTATATCAGGCAAAAAGAAAATTGGTATCTTGCCAGGCGCAGTGGTGCATGCCTGTAATCCCAGCACTTGGGAGGCTGAGACAGGAGGATGGTGAGTTCAAAGCCAGCCTCAGCAACTTAGCAAGACCCTAAGCAACTCAGTGAGACCCTGTCTCTAAATAACATACGAAATAGGGCTGGGGATGTGGCTCAATGGTCGAGTGTCCCTGGGTTCAATCCCCAGTACCAAAAAAAGAAAAAAAAAGAAAAAAAAAGAAAATTGGTATCTTGACATAAAGTAAGATAAAATTCAGGCCAAACAATTAATTGAGACAAAACAGAACACTTGAGATTACAGGTTGCAATTCATCATAAAGATAAAGTAGGTGGGCGGGGGGTGTGGTTCAGTGGTGGAGTGCTTTCCTAGCAAGTGTGAGGCACTGGGTTCTATCCTCAGCACCACATACACATAAATAAAAAAAGGTAGATGTCCATCCAAAACTAAAAATATTTTCTAAAAAAGACATAATAGTAATGAACATCTATGCACCAAATAACACAGAACAATCTTCAAAAAGCAAAAATTACAGCAGATACAAAGAGAAATATATAGGAATCACAAATCGAGGGGACATAGTCTTTAAATATCACCCTTACTCCAAGACAGGGAGGTGGGCCAAAGACAAAGATAGATAAAGTGCCTAAACAACATAATCAATGACCTAAATCTCATGCAAAAAAAAAAAAAAAACATAAAAAATCTTACCCCTATAATAGGGAAACACCTTTTCCTTAAGTACATGTGAAATATTCATAGAAATTCGCAATATACTAGGTCACATTGAAAACCTTAATAAGTTCCAGAAAAAAACACAGACTAAACAGACAAATGGTTACCATAATCATGAAAAATAAGTACAAAGAGGAAATACGCAAAATAAGAAATGACAAGGGAGAACTCTCCATTGAAACAAGAAATTTATAAGCTCTCTTCACACAATTGTGTGTACATCAATTTTAAAGCCTGAATAATATAGATAATTTTCAGGGAAAAATATCATTTACCAGAATTGACACAAATGGAGATAGCTCATAAAAATCAATTTCCACAATAATAGAGAAAGTTACAGAAGAGCTATTGTACCACAGAAGTACTAGGTCAAGATGACTTCAAATGGGAATTCTCTTCCTTCAAAAAAAAAGATCATTGCAGTGCCTTTCAAACTGTTCCAAATAAAAGAAAAAGAATATAAACTTCTGAGGTTTTTCCTGAAGAGGAGTTAAAGTGAAATAAAATTGATACCTAAAACATAAATATTGTGCAAAAAATAAAGTTACATTTCAATCTCACTTAACAATAATTATAGAGTCTTAATTATAACTATAAATAATTATAAAGTCTTAATAAAATTTTACCAAGAAACCCAAAAGCACATTTAAAATTACACACAGGACCAAGTTTAATTATAATAATTCAAGGATAGTTCAATATTATGAAATTAATACAATTTTAAATATTAATAATTCTAAGAAAAATAACATGATTATCTTCATAGACGTTCTTCTTATATAGCTCAATATAGCCCCTGATAAATAAATAATAAATTTAGCTTAAAGGCAGTAAAAATGCCAACACTTCTTTTTTCCTGGAACTAGACAACTTGATTTGAAAGTTCATATGGAAAGAAGAACAGTCAAGAAGGTACCAAAAATACAGAGCAATCCTCAGGGGAACTAGTTCCCTTGGATGTTGAAATATATGAGCAAGCCTCTAAAATGAAAATTATGCAATACTCACACACAATTTGACAGAAACATCAATGGAACAGGATAAAAAGAACAGAAATAGTTCCACCACACATGTTACTAAAGGGGGAATCTCAAATCCTTGGAGAAGTGTGGACTTGAAGAAAAATTATACCAGACAACTACATAGTCACTTGGGAAAAATTAAATTGGATCTTTTTATCATACCCAGATGAATTCATGAATGTATATAAGGATGGATAGAATTTTTTTTAAATGAGTGTTATTTAATAGAGAGAGAAAGAGAGGGAGAGGTAAAACTCAGATTCCCACACTGGAAGTAACCACTATTCCAATCTTTTACTCTGAAACTTGGTAATGAAAGGGGAAGAATTAAGCCCTTACTTGACTATTTTAGGAGAATCTACAGTCTATTCTAATGAATTGATGGAAAATAGGAAGAACTGAGGAAAATGTTAAATTATTCCATGAGGAAACAATCAGAAACTCCAAAATGTGACATTCTAGTATTTCCAAAAGTTAATAAAATCTTCTGTGAGAGATATTCTAAAATAAAAGAAATGGAAGAGACATAACAGCAAAATACAATGTATGAAACTTAATTGGATCTTGGTTGGGGGAAATTATAAAAATATTTTGGTATAACTGGGGAGTTTTACTGAGGAGTGAATATTAAATGATTGTATTAGTCAGCTTTCCATTACTGTAACAAAATACCTGACATAATCAACTTACCAAGAGAAAGGTTCATTTTGGCTCACAGTTCAGAGAGGTTTGAGTTCTTTATTGATTGATTCCATTGCTTTGGACCATGGCAGAACAACATGGCAGGAGCAAAGTAGTTTACCAAGTGGCTGGGAGGTAACAAAGAGAGGAGAAGAACAGGAACTCACAATCCCCTTCAAGGGCATGTGCCCAGTGGTCTAAACCCCCCCATCAGATCCCATCTCTTAACATTTCCACTACCTCCCAATAGCACCAAGCTGGGGATGAAGCTTTTAATATGGGGCCTTTTGGGGGACATTTCAGATATAAACTGCAGCAGTGATAATATAGAATCATTGCCAATGTTATATTAGCAACATAGCAATGTGAGTTATTTAGATTTGGATAGACAGACGGATAATGAGTGGAGAGATGAACAGACAGCTAGACGACAAAGCACACGTGGACCGAGTGTTAACTTGGTGGTGGGGATCCAGGTATTTCCCACACTCAAGCAGCAGGACACACGAATTATTGTCCACACTCAGATTTCATGGCCCCTGAGGTGTCCGACATGCCGGGTCCATCCCTCAGGCCTTGGACATATGCCGCTAGGTAATGGTCAGACTGACCTGGTAGGGGCCTCTCTCTCCACTGCAGAGATAAGTCCATACCATTTTCACTCATGCCACAGGGTATGATTCAGAGGTCTGTCTGACCCCAGGTCCAGACCTGATCACATGGTAGCTGGATACAAAGGAACAAGGCACACTGGGTAGGCAGAAACGGAAACGTATTTCAAAGAGAACCCAATAAAAACGTGGCAAATGGATAATAATCGCTCTGATTCTTTTCCAGCACTCCCCAATAGGGGACGTGGGCTGAGCCGAGGGAGGCAGGCAGGTTGGGAAGGGCAGCGTGTTCTGGATCAGCAGCTGTTCCCGACTTCCTTCCGGGAGTGTTGGAAGGAGGAGAGGAACTGATCAGGTGGGTCTCATGTGCCACGCTGGGAAGTGAGGGCCTGTCTGGCTGGCATCGGGGACCATGGAAAAGTTTGCACACAAGGGCAAACCACTTCCTTCCTCCCCAACAGGAGACAATTTAAAAATAAACACAAACAAAACCTGCAGAAGGAATTGGAGCAAATTTTTGATGTGTTATTTATGAACTGAGTATTGGTCAAGTGGAAAATAAAACCTTAACGAGATTAAAAATTGATGTACAAAGAACCACTCAGTGGCTTGTGAAAGCCCTTCGTAGAGAAGGAAGAAATGAAAAGCTGTTTCATAAAAGATTGAAGCTCCGGGGTACCCGGGGTTGAGCACAGGAGAAAGCTCGCTTGGCACCATGGATGTTGATGAATTGGAGCCTTCCTATGGCGGGAAGGCTTCGTGGGGAGCAGGCACTTTCTGTGCTGGTTGGAGCACTGGCCCTCGGCCAAGGGCCTGGGGAGCACCAGGCCTGGATAAGACACTTCTGCACTGTCATCACACCACTGGGCCAGATGCCAACGCTGGCAGAGCACAGGACCAGAATCACTTAGACTTGGAGGAGCTGAACGGTCACTCCATCCTCTCCACGGAGGGGTGTACCTGGGTTTCTTCTCCTAAAAACAAACAGAATTTTTATTATTCATTTTATTTCTGACCAAAAACCTAACTAGGTTCACTAGTGAATTTGGAAAAAAGAACAAAGAAAATAAAAATTGCTCTTTTTATCATCCAGAGAGAGACAGTTAGACATTTTACAGAACATAATCACATTGAATATACTTTTTTACATTGGTCTTTCTTCACCTACAAATATGAAAGTTTACCCATGTAATAACAACCCTTTATGATATCATTTAAACTCACAACTTATAATCCCCTTTTGTTGGACATTTGATTTGTTTCCAATTTTAGTTTAGTTACAAACAATGCTTAATAAACGTCTCTGTGCATTCTGGTTATTCCATGGAAAGATAACTTTTGAAAGATAGAAATTCATGTGTGTAGCTTTCTTTTCTGCATGAGTCCTATTGTCCTGTGGCTCCCCATCCATTGAATCAATGAACTTTATCCTTTCAGAGACATGCGTGTTGCCCAGAGTCTAGATCAAAAACAGTCATTGTCCCACTTCCAATCAAACTAAGCTTGTGAGGCAATAGCCTTGAAAAGACAGGCTTTGTTGAAAAAGATTAAAGTTCTGTAGATTCTAAACATTTCTTTGCCATTGAGAACAGATCTTGGTGGTCTCTGATTATGGAATTTTCCCACAAAGTCATGTTATAGAGAAGATGATGGAGAGCAAGTTCAGTTCCCAACAGAGAGAACCGGGAAAGAAGAGGGGAGAGAAGGAAATACACCTAGGAGAGATTCAAGTGTTCTGGCTTCTCCTTCAGAGCGGAAATCCCAGAACAGCACTCGGACAGGCAGGAGCAGCTGGCAGAAGGGGACGTAGGTGACTGGCCCAGGGCCACCACATGCTGTCTCCCAGACAATGGGGAATACCTTTATAGGGTACCCTGGCACCATTATGGTCAGCTGCAAGGAATTAAAGAGGGGTATAATTAAGCAGAGAGAGAGAGAGAGAGAGAGAGAGAGAGAGAGAGAGAGACCAGTGACTTCTGTGTGTCCTGCAGGGCAGCCAGAAGTTCCCAGTGCCCTAGCAGGGAACACAGGTGAGGGCGCTGGGATATAAGCTCACCAGACGTGCCCATAGTGAGATGAAAGGGACCCTATGGCACAAGGGCCATAGGATGAATCACTGAATCTGGATCCATGGGATGCAGCACTGGCAAGGGCCATTGAAGTAGAAACATTGTTAGCAGAAAAAATGGTGGAACTTCCTGGCAGCAACCACGAAGCATTTCCAGGGCACTGTCTACTGCGTGTCTACTCTCTTCTGCTCTCAAGCACAGGTCGCTGTCCTTGGCTGCTAAGGTGGCCCATCAGATATAACTACAGATCTGGACTCAGCACTGGAAATGCGTCCACCACATACCAACGAGGATTTGGACACTTTTCTTGCTGTGGGTTTTCAGCATGGAAAGTGGGGAAGAACCTATTCTTCAACAGTGAGAGAAACTCACTATCTCCTTCCCCAGGGAAAGTTATACCACCTTTACTTCCAACAAAATGCTTTTTCTTTTTCAATTTTTCTTTAGTTGTAGAAGGACACAATATCTTTATTTTATTTATTTCTGTGGTTCTGAGGACAGAACCCAGTGCCCCATGCATGTGAGGCAAGCACTCTACCACTGAGCCACAACCCTAGCCCCCAAAATGCTTTTTCTAAATGAAAATGGCTTTTAAATCTTTGACCTATTCAGCTATTTGTGAGTTCTGGATAAAGTGCCACTGCTTTATCTCATGCGTCAACTCCATTCAGTTGGGTTGGAAAGTTCAGAACAGCGTTGAGAAGGATTCTGAGGCTTGAGCTGCCTCTATAAGGATACTGTCTATGGTCAGTCAGTGACAGTCACCATTGGCTTGGAGTGGGTTTGGGAAGCAAACGGATCCGTCACCTTCAATCCCTGCTCTAAAGTCACATAAAATAAAAGTAATGCAGCTTTCACACGCTGCTCCTGCGTTTATTGAGGACTGGGATTATTTTCATTTTGACTTCCCTTATTCTGGGTGGGCATTACCCTGGTTTTTCACTGTCTTTGAAGTGATGTGGTTTTTAGAGTCCTTGTGAGCCCTGGACAGTTTATTGTTGCTCCACTATGAAATAGAGCCCAGATGACATATTCAAACATTAATTCAGAGCTTGACTCTGTGAGCATTTGGTGAGTGCCCGCCATGTTCCACTTTGTCTTGGGCACCAGCATAAACCAAGAGTGAGATCGCACTCTGACCTGCTTCCGTGTGATGTGACCAGAGCAGGTCAGCATGAGCTTCTCACCTGTCTCATTTTGGTCACGAGCGTTCTATTCAAGCAGCCAGAATCCTCATCTGCTAGACCTGAGGTCTCCGCATGCCTGCTGTTGTGGAGCCCTGTCACCCCAGCCCTGGACGTCTGCTCTGGAGCTGGAACTGTGGACAGCACTGTGTCTCAGTCAATTCCACTGGACTCAGATGGGTGGGCTCTCCTGGCTGCTGAGATTTCTCTGACTCCTGACACTGTCCCCCAGCATGGGTGTTCTCAGGCCCATTCTCATGGAGATAAAAGGGACTTAAATGTCTCCTCAGGTTCTAACAGGATGGAAAAGCAAAGCCAGCCCGGTCACCAGGGGGGCCTCTCCACACTTAGTCATCCCTGGTCACTCACTGGGTTCCTCCTCCGTGTCCAGCGAGGCCGGGAATCCACAGGCAAGCGATACATTCCACATTCATCGAAGTTATTGCACATCTGTCATGCGCCAGGCCTACACTGCGAGTCTACAAAGGTCCTGGCCCTTGTGGAGCTACATTCCAGAGGGGGACGCGTGGGGAAGGCAGACAAGAAATCCAATAAATCATAGAGTGAATGCCAAGGACATGGAGAAAGAAAACATAAATGGGGGTGCTGGAGAGATTGGGTATTCAACATGGCGCCTGGGGCTGGTGTTACTGAGAAAGTGACGTTGGAGAGGTATGGACATCTGGAGTGTGGGGTTGGGTGGCACCATCCAGGCACAGGGAACAGTAAGCACATGCCCATTGTGTCCAGGGAACAGCAAGGAGCCTGCTCAGTGACTGAAGGAAGCAAGCAGCAGGGAGCAGGGCAGATGGTGCAGGGCGTGTGGCCTACCTCACCTGGATCCCTCTGTGGGAGAGAAGGGCAGCCACTGCCAGGAGCGGAGCGATCTGCCTGGTGTCTAAGTCACTCTGGTGCCAGACAGAGACTGGACTGTGCAAAGGGGCAAGGAGGAAGCAGGGAACAACGTCAGGCAAACGGAGCCCAGAGACAGGTGTGACCTGTCCAAGGGCACCCAGGAAGCAGGGGACAGTGCAGGAAGAGCCCAGCGTTCCTGAATGCTGCTGTCCGGGCTCCTCCGGCTGCTCCTCCTCACAATGAGCATTCCAACCATGGGATCAACAGTTCCACATGGTCAGGGGAACCTGAAGCCAGTCCCCAAGCCCCGAGCGAGGCGTTCACGAAGAGGTGGCGGAGCAGCTCTGTGATTACAGCCTTAATTTTGCTCTGATTCAACACAGCTCTCCCCTCCGGCGTGATTAGTCAGGTACCATTACCATTTTGTAATGAGATTAATGAGAGAATTCATTCAGAAGTCATTATCTTACCTAATAATGACCTTACTGATTACTGTATCTCCTTCAACTAGGTTACTGATTTTGATGAAAATATAATAAATATAGCTTTGCAGCACCTGGAAATTTGTTCTCTGCCTGGAATAGTTCTGAGGTGAAGACTTATTTTTAAGAATTTCTTGAAAGTGATTAAATATTTTGGTTCTCCTGAGGCGGTATTTCTGTGTTTTCACAGATGACATTTTTGAAATGTATGAAATATTTGATGATAAAATATTTAATAAGCCTGGCGTTCATATTTTTCAGACATCTGTTTCTACTTTGAGACTGTCTGAATGTGATTTTACATGAAATTTCTATTTGCATGTTGTGTTGGTTTAAGCAAAGGGCTTGTGCTATGCATGACATGTGTGTCTCATAAAATAATGAACGCCTGCGCCTCGCCGTCCAGAGGACGGTGCACACGGAGCGTTGTGGTCTGCATATTAAAATGCATCTAAGCAAATCATTAAATAAAAACAGAGCCATTTCCACGGGGAATAATGCAACTCGACTCTTGCTAATTGAGAGCCTACTAGACGCAATGGTACGTGAAGAACGAGGGGTTGATCCACAGGGGTTTTCTCTCTCTCAGAAAGGCTTGTGAAGCGCCTACTCGGTGCCTTGGGCTCTCAGACTCGCCTTGCATCTCCTTTGTGGGCTAGAGAGGCATAAGGACTCGGGTTTCCAAACTCAGATCTGGGCTCTGAGCCCCTGCTTCATCCCTGGGTGCTCATGTCACCCTGGGCAAGTCACCCAACCTCTCTCTACTTCAGCTTCCACATTCATAAAATGGGGAGAATCACTAAGTCCTTGGTTTGCCGGAGGGCAAAGAATAAAATGAGAAGGCAAATTGTAAGAGATTAAAGGGCGCATTTAAGACAAAACACCTGGGAAGTGGTAAAGTTGGAAGCCCCCGCCCCTTGGACTCCAAGCTTCCAGAACTTTCCATGGTGACAACCTCGTCTCTTATCCCTGAAGTTCAGCTAGGCTGAGCTAACAGAGCAAGCCTCCACTTGGGGACCTGGCGTAAGCTTGCATGCAATTTTCATAAATCTAAATAGTTATTCTATAGTTATTCTTCACTCCATGTTCGTCTTAATCCACACGTCACCTGCAAAGATGGATGAGTAATTTGCAGGCTTGATTGATGTGGGTTTTGCCTTATGACTTTCCTCGAAATTAATGGGAGCCACGCGGTCCCAGGTCCATGAATCACGCCAGCTGGAAGCGCTCCTCTAGAAGAAGGCAAGGGAGAACAAAAGATCAGCAGGATGCTGGGAAAACAGTCCCACCTGCCCGGGCTGTGAACCCAGGGTAGTAAAGCTCTGTGGTTGGAAGCCTGGTGGGGAGCAAGGAGCCCAGAGCTGGAGTGGCTGCTTGCCCACCTGCCTCCATTTTTGCTGGGGGCTCTCGAGTGCTCGTCATTTCTCCTCGGTGGGCCTTGGCTTCCTCATCTTTGAAATGGGAATAACAATTCTTCTTCCCCACAGCATTGAAGAATGAAGCACTGCTGGGTAATATCAAAGACCTACTGTGCATCAGGCCTCCTCTAAGTGCCCCCTCTGCATTATCTCACCTAGTCTCCATCAGGACCTCCCTTAGCAGCTTTAGGCACACAAATGAGGAAACTAAGACACAGAGAGGGTAAGTAACTAACCCAATGCTGCCCTGCCAGGAAGTAGAAGACACAGGCTTAGGACACTGTGGCCTGGCCCCAGGGTGTCTCGTGGGTGTTAAAGCACTTTACACACATGTGACACCTGTGATTACATTAGCATATCATTTGTTGTGTCGTGGGTCAGGTCTTCAATGAAGAAAAGGAATCAGAATGAAAAGAGATGATTTTGAATGACAGTGAAAGACAACCCAGGGGACAGATGTGGCAGAAACAAACAGGAACACAATGCCTCAGGGTCCCTCAACTAGGGAAAGAGGAGTGGATGAGAAGGAGCACAGCCAGGTTTAGGACCCTGCAGGAGGAATTTATGGGAAAAAAAAGTCAGAGACCAAGCTCTAAGTAGATGGACCAGCCTCCACCTGAGTCGGGGGAAGGAGCTCCGCCCTTGTGGAGGGAAAACTCCTGGCTGGGACTAATAGGTCGCATCTTGTGATTTGCAATATGGTGTGTCAATCACCTCTCCGGGTTTGGTCCAGATGGGAATCTCAGGCCCACTGCCATGACCTAGGGTCAGAATGTGCATTTCTGCAAGATGCCAGGTGATTCCTTTGCAAGTTGGGGAAGCCTCTTGCTAAAGCCACACGGAGATCATTCTGCAAAGGGCCCGGAAAGCAGACTCTGTTTGAGAGGTGCCTACTTTACACTTTACCAAAGGCAAAGGATGCAGTCACAGAAATCAGGTCACAGATAGCATGGGGACATTCGCAGACACACACACACACACACACACACACACACAGAGCTGGGATAGGCCCTGGTGCTAGAAATAAAAAGTCATTTCTTTCAGGGTGACTTGAAGCCTTTGAAAGTATGGGCTTAACCCTGTAGAAATCAGACTGACTGGGGTCTCATCAGAGCCCTGACACCACCGTCCTGTGGGACTTGGGAAAAGCCAGGAGTGGTCAGCTGGCCCACTGCCCAGGGCACAAATTTACCATTGAAGCTGAAACAATGCTGGAATACACTGGGGAAATGGAACATGGCTTCCACCAAAGTCGACAGCGCCCTCCAGTGGAGACTGAGAATAAAACATCCTGCCAAGAGGCATCTCCTCCAGGGGGCAGGGAGGTCATGGGGGCTTGAGATTCTGTGTAGCTGAGCTCCATGGAGTAGGGCTGTTTACTGGGAAAAGGGATTTATTTCATCATCTCAGAATAAAACCTTTTAAAATACCCACCAGAAAGTTTTACAGTTCAGCGAATTGCAAAAGAAAACTGAAGAGGGTGTAAGGACCATAGAAAAGTGGAAAATGTTCGGCAGGTACTTTTCATCACGTTGGTACCACTTCTGCCTGAGAAGATTAATTAACAAGTGTGCTTCTTTTTCTGTGCAATTTCTGTTGACAAAAACCCACTGTGTCTCCACCCCTGAATACAGGTGGGAGAAATATTTAAGGACCATCATTTAAAGGGTTACCCACTAAACCAGCAGGTTGGATTGCCTGGGTCCTTAATCCCACTATTCCATAAATTGAGTATCTTTACTCCCCTGTCCTGCCCTCCCTATGGGTAGAACATGGGCGGATTCCAAGAAAATGCAATTAAGTGCCTCAAACTATAAACCCAACAAAGGAATGTCCAGAGGCTGCAGCATTGAAAAGGTCCTGGGCAGCAACTTTGGTTCCTGCTCCCAGTAAAGAAAACAGGCTGATTGTGAGATGATGTCAAACAGGAACAACATGGACCAGAACCTGGGCTTCACACTCAACTGCCTGCTACGAGTCTTCTGATGAATAGACATTTGCCAGCCACTGCTGGAAACTGTAGCTGTTATACTCTTCATGCTTCCCTGCAGGAGTTCACAAGCTGCTAGGGTGAGTGACCAAAGACCAGGGTCTGGAGCTACACAGATTTGGCTTTAAAATTCTCTGCCATTGCTGGGCG